>CABHPR010139083.1:0-27312 GCA_902168415.1 Peromyscus melanophrys | reverse complement strand
ATTATTATTATTATTTTAATACAAGCAGTTTCTTTGTATGAATGATTAGCTCCACTGACAGAGGCAGAGGTTAGGGATCATGTTGCCTCTGTGCACTACATTGGCCTTACAGAGAGGCCATGCTGGAGAGGTCTGTAGAGAGGCTTAGAGAGGTCTGGAAAGGCTTCCTGGAGGAGGTCCATTGGGAGAAGACCCAGAGACGGCGGTAGAATGGGAGGCTGGGAATAGACAGGGACGTTTGGGTTCCAGGGAATAAGAGAGGAATGATTTGGCTGAGTGACAACAGGAGGACCAGATCCGCCAATGTAGATGTGGCCTCGAATCCCTCAGCATGTGCCTCCCAGCTGCAAACCCTCCTCCCTCCTGCCCTGCCCAGTGCCTCCTTCCCACTCACACCCTTCACTTCTCCTCCACGGTGGCCCCTTGCTCTTTCTGAACAGCGGTAGGTGGAGAACTTGACAAACACCAGCTGTTTGTAAATGAACCTCTGTTCTCACCTCCCCTCTCACTGACCTGCTGCTTGAAGAGATTTGATCACAATCTCCATGCACCACGCGCCTCCTGCTGGCAAGAGTCTGTAATTACATCATCTAATGGCTCTTTTTCCTAGACTTGGGCAGATAGGAGCTCCCTAGAAATCTGTCTACAGAAAGAATAATGCTGGTATTTACCAGGCGACAGACAGTTTCCTAGGGACATGCACATGTGCTAACTTATTTTCTTACAGAACTCCAGGAGGTCAGTATTGTTCTTATTCTATTCTCATGTTATCTTGAAGAAACCAAAGCACAGAGAGGTAGGAATGTGCCCAAGACCACACAGGCAGGAATCAGTCCAGGTGAGCCTGCTGGTCAGGGCATCGACTCTTTGACAATGGATTGATGGCTAACACATGTTAGCTATTGTTTGCAGTCTCCTGTGAGGTTACCAAAGAAAGAAATCCAACCTTATACGTAACAGTTACAATCACCCACAGTGTGGTATCAGTGAAAAGACATGTATACAAATAACTATAACATGGGGGGAGAATATTCTGGAAGAGTGCTGCTCCTGCTGTGGGAGTGCAGGGAAGACACAGGAGTTCCAGCCCAAGGCGAGGCTGCCCGGAAGGTGGCATTTGTGTTGGTGCAGGTGGGGGAGGGGAGGCATATTCTAGAGGAGGATTAGAGAGAGAGAGAGAGTGGACATCCAACACAGGACACCAGGGGGCCCTGACTGTGTCCACACCTTACCAGAGTTCCCAGGAGATTAAAATCAACTGTGGCCACACAGTGAGCCCTCATCCACAGGACGGAGATGTGTGTGCAAGACTCAGCAACTGCAGGCAGATGGGGGGGGGGGGGCACAAGCTGCCTTCTACGAGCCAAAGAGTAAAGCCCTCAGAAGAAATCAACACAGCCAACACCTCGACTTTGGACTTCTGGGCTTGGAGCTGGGAGAAGACACACATAGATATTTTAGCTCCCTGTGTGGCACTCTGCCATGTGGCCACGGAGAACTGTGTTCTGCTCTGTGCCTGCCTGTCTTCAGCAGAAGCCCAGGGCCATCTTTGGTTATCCCTGCATCTGATTTACGGCCCCTGTCTTTGGTATCCAGAGCAGCTACTTCCCAGCATTCTTTGCTGCTGTGAGTTTTGCCATTTTCCTCTAACTGCTAGACAAGTGAGCTGGGACACCCCTTCCTCTCAGCCCTGTTGGGACTTCCTGGGAGCCAGCTGGCATTATTTATGGCCTGACCTTCTCTGTGTGGCTCTCTGGCCTCTGGTGTGCCTGTGAATGTGAGTGATATACCGTCCCATTGCATAGGGTGTGAAGTTTTTACAGGGCACCGGCTGTGTGGATTCCTCTCTGCAGCTTTGGATCCAGTAAGGGGCCTGGATTTGATAAGTGTGCAATCATTTTATTTTTATGCGTACTTATGAGGGAAAGGAGACTGACTCCCAAGAGAATTCTGTGTGCCACCCCAGCCTTGGGGACCTAGCAAGTTTGTCTTTTTCTTGAACATGGCAGGCACTCCAAAGTTTGTTCAATAAACATAAATAAGAGAAAATCTGTCTTACTTAAGCAAAATAACGAGTTTCTAGTAATTGCCATCCACCAACGTGGATCACCTGGTTGGGCAGTCTCAACTCCAGCACCCAGGGAATAGGGCAGTGGTGAAGGGCGAGCTCTCCTCTGCCAACAGTGAGGGGGCCGCCCCCTCTTTCTCATGTTGGAGCTCTGTTTCCTTCTGGTGGCCAATCCCTGAACTGCAATGGACATTTCTGAGGCGCCAACAAACCGGTTGGATAGGCACATTTTAAAGCAGGAAGGATCTTAAGAGGCCTGTGATTATTTTTCCAGCTGACTACTGCGATAAATTTGGGAGAATCTGAATATTGTTTGAGGTTTGGTGGCCATCTAATAAACATAAGCAGATTGTGGACTGTGAAGGTGGCCAATTGCTAATCACAGATAAGACTCTATGGTTCTGTTCACACATCTGTGTTTGTGTTCACAGCTACAGTGGTGCTAATTACTACAATTGAATCTCAGGAGACTCAGTAAAGTGGGGGCATCCTATACTACCAAGAGCCTGTGTTTGGAAGCCGCGCACAGCACTTTGTGGGGTTAAGTGTATCCTGTGTTGCATTAGACAGTGAGAGAGGATGGTTCCAGAGGCAGCCCAGTGCCCGCATATTAGTTTTGCCAACTGAATTCTGGTGGCAGTGGAACAGAAGTGACCCCACCCAGAGGGATGCCAAGGCACCCCTCCACCCCATGTGCCTGAAGTCTCAGGCAGTCTCAACCCTATATATGTTATGTTATTCTGATTCATGTACATGTACGGTAAGATTAGTTCATAAACTAGGCAGGTTAAGAGACTAACAACAATAAGCAATAATAAAATACAATAGTTTTAGTGATGTGCTGTGATAAAATGTATGTGACCATGGTCTCCCTCAAATACCCCGGTTCCCTGTTATGCTTTAGGAATCCCTCCCTCCCTCCCTCCCTCCCTCCCTCCCTCCCTCCCTCCCTCCCATCTTTTCTTTCTTTAATTTTGAGACAGGGGCTTCACTTTGGCCCAGATTAATCTGGATCACACTATGTAGCCCAAGCTAGCCTCAAACTTGTAGCAATCCCCCTGCCTCATCCTCTCAAGTGTTTAATGACAAGCATGCACTACCATGCCTGGATAACTTTTTAAAGACAGGATCTCAGGTGTTCCAGGCTGGCCTTGAACTTGCTTTACGGACAACGGTAAGTTTGAATTTCTGATCTTTCTGCCTCCACCTCCACGGTGGTGGGATTGCAGGTGTATACCCCCATGCTCACTTTACATTGCTGGGGATTGAACTTGGGATGCTGTGCATCCTAGGCCAGCATTCTGCCAACTGAGCTACATCCCCAGCCCTATAATAATGTTTTGGTTTGCAAATATTACTACAGCTGGGTCTTCAGAGAAGGGTATCTACTGCATTTCCTTGTGTTCTATAAGCCTACGTTGTTTAACATTTATTTATAATGATGTATTAAATTTTTCTAGAATTATTTATTTTAAGTATATGGGTGTTTTATCTGTATGTATGTGTATCATGTGTGTGCCTAGTGCCCAATGAGGGCCTCCGATCCCCTGGAACTGGAATTATAGATAGTTGTAATTTCCCATGTGGGTGCTGGGAATAGAACCCAGGTCCTCTGAAAGAACAAGTGCCCTTAATCCCTGAGCCAACTCTTCAGCCCAATTGTGTATTTTAAAGATTCATGCCGGGCGGTGGTGGCGCACGCCTTTAATCCCAGCACTCGGGAGGCAGAGGCAGGCGGATCTTTGTGAGTTCGAGGCCAGCCTGGGCTACCAAGTGAGTTCTAGGAAAGGCGCAAAGCTACACAGAGAAACCTTGTCTCGAAAAACCACAAAAAAAAAAAAAAAAAAAGAAAAAAAAGAAAAAAAAAGAAAAGATTCACTTATTTTTATTTTAGGCTCACAAGTAGCTTGCCTGTGTGTTAAGTACACTGCAGATGCAGTGCCTGGGTGGCCAGAAGATGGCACCAGTCGGGCACCTGGGAACTGGAGTCACAGATGATCCCGAGCAGCCACGTGGCTACTGGGAACAAAAACTGGGTCCTCTGCAAGAGCAATACATGCTCTTAATCTCCGAGCCACCTCTCCAGTTCCTAATTACGTCTTATGTGTTATTAGAGTAAAAATGAAATAATCCAGCATGTCAGTTCAAGCCCAACACCACTTTTCTCAACAGCACGAAATGGTATAATGAGGTCATGCCCAAGAAGAGCATATAATTACATGTTAGGCCTTGCAAATGTTCTGATGCACGGAGCGGCAGCTAACAGTGAGCGTGGAAGGGGACTTCCCCCTCCCCTTTGAAGCTTTGGTCATTGAATTTGTCAAAATAAACTGACACTAGGCATGGGCGGAAAACAGACGATTATATTAACATGCAGGTGCATGGCGGCCACACAAAGTAAGAAAACCCCGAGAAGGTCCAGATGGCCAGAGCCTAGGGATCCCCTTCCTAGGGGAGAAGGAGGCAAGGACTCCAACTGGGGAAGAAGGGGGAATGACTTTAGGGCAGGTGAACGGGCCTGTTAGCATGGAGAGGGCAGGTTCCCCGGGTGTGGGGATGCAATCACCTGGTTGTCTTCCCCAGAGCTGATGTTCTGAAAGACCGGCTCTTTAGGTAGGAGGGGACACCTTAGGGGAGTCCTCCAGGGCAACGGTGAAGAAGTAGGAGCGCCATCTAGTGGCTGGAGGTAGAGAGACCCCAGGCTGATTACGTAGTTCAGTACATACGTCAAGACATCTATCACACATAGGGGTGTCTTTTCTCGAGCCCCAGGGACAGTGTGGCAAGGCAAGGCACCAGACATACAGTATAGAGTGTCACCTTTTGTCACCATTTTTATTGTATTCCAGAGTTCTGTGGGGAGACGAGCAATTTCCAGTCTCTAGATTTGGGTCTACCCAGCTGTGGGCAGTGGCCCTGTCTTCCAGAAGTGGCCTGGCTGTTCTTCAAGTGAGTATCAGGAGGAGGACATCTCATAAACACTCTGCCTGAGGGTCTTGTGCATGAGGACCCCAAGAAAACTTGTGCAGCCCAGTTTGCCTCTCTGAGTCTGCTTCCATAGTATCTGGCCAGGGTGCTCTTCCCTGGTGAGCTGCTCTCACCAACAGGGCTTTCAAAGCCTGTACCTGCTCGGTCATGCCTGCAAGTGTGCACAGGTGTGTGTACACATGCACATGGGGGACCCGTGCCATGCAGTGGGGCAGCTTTGTGTCTAGAATGGGTTTTTCAGATCATGAGCAATACTTACCTGGGTTCTGTGGACAGGACTGGGTATTCCTGGCTCTGTTTGGACACTGAGACTTTAGGTGTCTCCTGCCCCATCTCCAAATACAGGCCTCCGGTGTCTCCTAACTCAGGCTGGTCTATTCTGAATCTGGAGAGTGTCCTTTTGAAGTCAAATCTGGGCCTACAGAGGGAGACTTAAAGGGCTGATGACCTAAAAGCCTCAGGTGAGCTGAGAAATTTGGGACAGGAAAGTTGACATGTTGATAACATCTTCTGCAAGCAGTTCGCATGAGCAGCTCCTGAGATCAACATACCAACCTCCGTTGGAATTTACAACTTTGAGGCTGCAGGGGACAGATCTGCAGATGGAATCCTTCACTCCCTCAAAGTTCTATTTTCTGCCCTATAAAACCTTCACACACACACACATACACACACACACACACACACACACACACACACACACACACACACACACCTCTCGGTGCACAGTCTCCATCCCCAAGAGAGACGGCTGCCTATACTGTTCTGATTAAAGGGTGTCTTGCATCTCTAGAGGTCTGTCTTCTCTTTCTTTTATTTTCATGTTGCCTCCATTAATCTTGACCTAACAGAACCTACCTCTATAGCAAAAAGGAAATGCATGTGCAAAGACCACAGAGCCCCTAAAAACAAAGATGGCTCCTGCTCTGCTCCTGCACTGAAACCATGCACTTTCCCAGTCTGCGCCATCGGCCTGATTCTCCCCATACCCCTAGGCACTGGGTTGCTGGTCTCTTCTCTGGTTCAGGATGGCTCCTCTAACTGTGTCCAGTGTTGTCTGGTGTCTGCTGGGACAGGACCTGTTCTCTGGTACCCACCTGGGCTCCGTTACACTGCTTGAACCAGGTTGCCTCAGCTACCATCTTTGCTGCATCCCCACTGGACCGGATGCACAGGACCAAACCTAGTTTTGCAGAGACGGAAGGGGCTGGAGCTGGTGCCAAGTCACAGTGCAAAACGGCCAGGGTGAGGGATGTAGGGAGCCCCTGAGAACCTGCTGTGAGTCCTAGAAAAGGTTAGGACACTGTTCCCTCTCACAGGACTCAGAGTCAGAGCTGGAAGTCAAGTGAGGATTAACAGTTCCCATGGCCCAGTGGTCAACCCTCAGTGGGCCCTGTTAGATGGCAAAGAAGATCCCAGACTGGGAGGTTCAGGGAAGACGGTTCCAAAGTCCCACCGTGGAGGGAGTAGAGGGGGCACAGAGCAGGTGAGGTCTGTGGAGTGCAGGGAGGGGCCAGGATGCCCCTCGGTTACTGCCACCACGGTGACTGTTGTTTATTGTCTCCCCCCCCCCCCCCAGGTCTCCTTCACTGTCTCCTCTCTCTTCTCTTCTCCCATCTCCAGCCCCTCCTTCTCACGACTCCTCTCTTCTCTTTCTTTCTCCTCCTTCTTCCTCTCTCTTTCCTGCTTCTCTCTCTTTTTCTTTCTTTCTTCCTTCCTTCCTCTCTCTTTCTCTCTCCCTCCCTCCCCCTTCCTTCCTTCCTTCCTTCCTTCCTTCCTTCCTTCCTTTCTCTCTTCTCCCCTCTCCTCCCCTTCCCCTTCCCTCCCCTCCTCTCCCCTCCCTCTCTTTTTGGCATGTATTACTGCCATTCTGCAGTGGAATGGAAAGTATGTGGTTGAATTTGGATCCCAGGTCTGAGGGTGATTTATTTATTTTATCCCTTTTCAATTTCAGACATACGTTGCTATTTCCCTGGGAGTTCCCCGCACCATCGAAATTAGATGGTGGCAGGGAAAAGTCCTTTGTAGCTGAGAGGGCGGCTACTTTGGCTTTTCGGATTAAACTTGGCCCAAGGATTGCAGAAGTGTGAGGAGCTGCAAGTTGCTGGCTATGTATTTATCGTGGCCTGCAGCCACTGCAGTAGAAATGGAATTTTGTTTGAGGCTGTAAAGAAACGGAAGAGGCCTGAAGACTTCTGGAAGCAGAATTTGGTGGATATCTCTGTGAAGGGTATTGAATAGAATCCAGGTGAGGTGAGGCGGAGGTGGGCAGGATGTGGTCCTTGTAAGACGGCCACCTCCCTCTCCACCCACCTCTGCCAGTCTACTGCCACCTCCCTCCCCACCCACCTCTGCCAGTCTACTGCCACCTCTCTCCCCACCCACCTCTGCCAGTCTCTTCTGCTTTCACCCCAAGCCTCAGTCTCTCCTTCAATTCCTTTTTCTCCTTTTCTCCCTTTCCTACCTTCCTTATTCTCCCTCCCCCTTCCTCTTTCCTCCCTCCCCCTCTCTCTCCCTCTCCCTCTCCCCCTGTTTGACTGAGTTTTGCTATGTACCCCTGGCTAGTGCAGAACTTGTTGTAGCCCAGGCAGGTCTTCAACACAGGGTGATCCTAATGTCTCCACCTTCCAAGTGCTGGGATTTCAGACACATGGGACCACAGCCAGTACTTTTTTCTTTTCCTGGTTTTCCCCTGCCATGTGGTGTTGGGGCAGAGCTGGAACACTGCCACTGAGTTACAACCTCGGTCTCCTCTCTGTCACAAAGAGGAAGTGGCCAAGGTGTGCCCTATCCCGAATCCTGGTCATAACTTCTGAATAGGATGGAGACATGACTTGCCTTGGGGCTCAGTGGGGACAGGGAAGATTACAGGATACTTTTCCACAGGGTCAGACCCAAGTTTTCCTCAGGAGATGAGGAAAAATACAAGAATGTAGTTTAGAAACTGGAGAGTTATTTATTTACTCATTTTAAAAAGTCTATTATTATTTCCTTTTTGCAGAATCCTGTCTGTCTTGGGGCAAAGGGATGGGGAAGAAGTGGAAGGTAAGTATAGGCAGTATTTTTTTTTTCAGAGAGAGAGAGAGAGAGGAAAGGATGAAGATGTCTTAGTGTTCTGTTGCTGTGAAGAGATGCCATGACCAACGGCAAGTCTTGTAAAAGAAAGCATTTAATTGAGGCTGGCCTACAGTTTCAGAGGTTTAGTCCATTATTGTTATGGCATGGTGGCACACAGGCAGACATAGGACTGGAGAAGGAGCTGAGAGTTCTACATCTGGATGGGTAGGCAGCAGGAAGAGACAGTGAGCCAGTAGGCCTGGCTTGAGCTTTTGAAACCTCAAAGCCCACCCCCAGTGACACACTTCCTCCAACAAGGCCACATCTACTCCAACAAGGCGACACATCCTAATAGTGCCACTCACTGGTGACCAAGCATTCAAATCTATGGGTCTGTGGGGGCATTCCTATTTTACTGGTTGGTTTTGTGTGTCAACTGGACACAAGCTAGAGTCATTTAGAGAGGAAAGGGTCCCAATTGAGAAAATGTGTCCATGAGATCCAGCTGTAAGGCATTTTCTCTATTAGAGATCAATGGAGGAGGGCCCAGCCCGTGGCGGGTGGGGCCATTCCAGGGCTGGTGATCCTGGGTTCTATAAGAAAGCAGGCTGAGCAAGCCAGTTAGCAGTACTCCTCTATGGCCTCTGCATCAGCTCCTGCCTTCAGGATCCTGACATGTTTGAGTTCCTGTCCTGACTTCCTTCAGTGATGAACAGGAATGTGGAAGTGTAAGCCAAATAAACCCTTTCCTCCCCAACTTGCTTTTTGGTCATGGTGTTTCGTTAAAGCAATAGAAACCCCGACTAAGACAAATTGGTGCCAGTGTAGCGGGGGTATTGCTGTGACAGACCTGACCATAGTTTGGGGAACATGGTGGAAGAATTTTGCAACTTTGGGCTAGAAGAGCCGTTGAGTGTTAAGAGCTCAGTGGGATGTTCTTTAGGAGCCTGGAAGATAAGAATGGAGAGCAGTGCAGAGGATGGAGGCCTGGCTTGTGAAGTTTCAGAAGGAAGATTAACGACTCTATCAGGGCCATGTGTTATTTTGAGTTAAGATTCTGTGGTTCTGGTTAGCTAGAGCTGAAGAATCAGCTGTGATTAACAAGATGCCAGAGCTACTAAAGTAAAACTTTGCTTTGCTGGGACAATTGATGTTGGTTGTCTGGAGCTCAGAAATAAGTGGTGATTGTGAAGAGACCAGCATCGTTGAGGTAACATTTTCTGGGGAGTGTTTCCTGAGAGCACAGAGAAACTGTGTTCCAGAGGCAGCCAAAGTTGAACCTTGTGCTGGCAGCTGAGCTTGGTAATGTGTAAGTGTCACCCAGATGGTACTGGTTTTGAAGGCATGAAGGGGTGTAGCTAGAGTTTTCCTGCCTGACCCACAGTCAGGACAAATCTCTCTCACCCGCCAGTCCCACAGCCGCTCAGACCCAACCAAGTAAACACAGAGACTTATATTGCTTACAAACTGTATGGCCGTGGCAGGCTTCTTGCTAACTGTTCTTATATCTTAAATTAATCCATTTCTATAAATCTATACCTTGCCACATGGCTTGTGGCTTACCGGCATCTTTACATGCTGTCTGTCATGGTGGCGGCTGGCAGTGTCTCCTCAGCCTTCCACTTCCCAGAATTCTCTCCTCCTTGTCCCGCCTATACTTCTTCCTGCCTGACCACTGGCCAATCAGTGTTTTATTCATTGACCAATAAGCAACATGTTTGACATACAGACCATCCCACACCAAAGGGGTCATGGAGAGCAGCTGAGGCTTGGCACTGAGAGCCCAGGAGAGGCCATTGGTGAAGGTGCAGCCTCTGTGGCAGTTGAAGGCCCAGTACTGAAGGGGTCATGCAGAGAAATCGAGTCTTGGCACCATGAAGAGAGCCTATACGAGGCTACTGGTGAAAGTGCAGCCCAGTTGCAGCCGAAGGCCCCAGCATTCTGGAGATGCCAGAGCCATGGGATGACCGCCATGAACAGCAGCAGTGATGGAGTGGAGCCAGCCAGAGCCTAGAGGACAAGCTGTGTGTGCTGCAGAGGACGGAGCTGGAGAAGGGACCCAAGGCCCTAGGAGGAGTCCAGAAGGTTGTGAGTGGATCCCAGATAACTGGACTTTGAGTTATTTATACTGTTGGAGGTTATATACAGCTGAAAGTCTTGAACTTTTAAAATTAAGAGATTGGATATTTTAAAGAGACTGAAATTTTAATGTGGTTGAATTTGTAAAGACTGTGAGACTTTTAAAATTATTTATGATTTTAGTGTGAGATCTTGGGGATGAAAAAGGAAGGAAGAGTCACAACTTAATATAATGATGTGTTTGTGTGTCAAGTTGACAAGGGGTCAGTTGTACTGGCTGGTTGTGTGTGTCAACTTGACACAAGCTAGAGCCATCAGAGAGGAAGGAGCCTCAGTTGAGGAAATGTCTCCATGAGACCCAGCTGTAAGGCTTTTTCTCAATTAGTGATCAATGGAGGAAGGCTTAGCCCATGGTGGGTGGTGGTCTTGGTCCTGGGTTCTATAAGAAGGCAGGCTGAGCAAGCCAGTAAATAGCTCCCCTCCATGGCCTCTGTATCAGCTCCTGTCTCCAGGATCCTGCCCTGTTTGAATTCCTGTCCTGACTTCCTTCAATGAGGAACAGTGCCGTGGAAGTGTAAGCTGAATAAGCCCCTTTCCTCCCCAACCTGCTTTTCGGTCCTGGTGATTCATCGCAGCGATAGAAACCCTAACTAAGACCTAGTTAACCCTCACTAAGACACTATCAAACCACCACAGAAGACAGAGGAGGCAAAACTCTTGCATTCCAGCCTGGCTCCCATGTGGAGCTTGGACTGTCCAATCTGGGCATAAGATTTGCAAAGTAGCTACTCAACTAAGCACACGAAGGAGCTGGTACAAGGCTGGCCTTGCAGCCCCATGTGTGATGGTGAAGGATTGGAAGTGTCCTAGGTAGTCAGCAAGAAGAGCAGCTGCCTTATTGTCTATTGCTGTGAAGAGACACCATGACAAAGGCAACTTATAAAAGGAAGCATTTAATTCAAGTCTTGCTTACAGTTTTGAGGTTAGACCATGACTATCATGGCAGGGAGCAGGCTGGCGTGGTGCCAGGGCCGTAGCTGAGAGCTTACATCTTATCCACAACGCAGAGGCAGAGGCAGGGAGAAGATGGAGGGGAGGGAGGGAACTGGGGAGAAGGACTGAGAGACTGGGCCTGGTGTGGGCTTTTGAAAAACCCACCCCAATGACACATCTCCTCCTCCTCCTCCCCCTCCTCCCCCTCCTCCTCCTCCCCCTCCTCCTCCTCGTCCTCCTCCCCCTCCTCCTCCTCCCCCTCCTCCTCCTCCCCCTCCTCCTCCCCCTCCTCCTCCCCCTCCCCCTCCTCCTCCTCCTCGGCCACGCCTCCTCCAACATGGCCACACCTCCTCCTCCAGCAAGGTCACACCTAATCCTCAATCAGCCCACCAACTGTTAACTAAACATTTGAATGCATGAGCCTATGGGGGCCGTTCTCATTCAAACCACCATGGCTTTTCTTCCAAAGGGATAGAAAATAACCTAAAGTGGCAAGTAGAACAGGTAGTTGTTGTACTAAAACTCATTCACATCTGCTTTTTAGTTTAGCAAATCAGACACACTTCAGTCTCACCTGAAAAGAGACTCTTCAGTGAGGAGTTAACGTTTGTAGGGACTGTCTTGACTGTCAGTTGTTATAAGAAGACCCAGCCCACTGTGGGTGGCATCATTCCTTTGGCAAGGGATCCTGAACTGTGTAAGAATAGAGGAAGCTAGCTGAGAGCGAGTAAGTGAGCGAGCAGGTGTATTTCTTCCTCTCTGCTCTTGACTGTAGGTATGAAGTGAGTTCCTGCCTTGACCTCCCTGTAATAACCGACTGCAACCTGGAAATGTGAGCTATGGTGGGCCCCTTCTCCCTAAGTTGCTCTTTGTCAGGATTTTTTTTCTTTCCTTTTTATCACAGCAACAAAATGAAACAGGACAAGGATCTTGCACAGCTTTACAGAACAGCACATTTAGTATGCACCCCTTTGGGTAGACACCAGGGATGGCTGTGACCCATGCATGGATCAAGTCAGAAGTGATACACACCAATCATTAACTGTGATAGATTTTCCTGAATGATGGGGTTGGAGGTCGCTTCTGACATCCTTTATACATTTCTTTCTGTGTGGGTGTTCTTAAAAACATCAGGGTTTACTTTTTGGAGCAGACGGAGGCTCACAGTAAAATAGAAATTGAGGGTATGGAAATTTTGATCTCCTTCCTACCTCAGGCACAACCTCCACTGTGGCCCACACCAAAGTGAGCAGTGCATTAACACAGGATGTGAAACTATTTCAGTGTGGCATGGTCACCCAGAGCCTGTGGTTTGCATCCAGGGTCACTCTTGGAGCTGCTGTGTTCTAGGAGTTTGGACAAATGTACATGTGGGTGGACCCACCATGGCAATAGTGCACTGAGTATCTTCATTACTCCAAAACCCCGTCCCTTGTCTGTTTTCCTAAATCAATTTTTTCTAACAACTTTTTCTTAAACTTCAGCATGTTCGGGCATCCCCCAGGAGCTCTTGAAAACTTAGACTTCTGGGCCACACATCACTTTTCTGATTCAGTCTGTTGGAGCAAGTCCTGAAAACTTGCATTTCTGACAAGTGGCTGGGTGAGCCAGAGGCTGCTGCTCTGGAGCCTCGCTTGTCATGCTGAGAATCATTGCTCTTGAGAAGGAAAAGGGCATTTCACACCAGAAATAATGATCTTTTTTCCTGGCTTGTCTAGAAGCAGTGTTCCATTTATTCATTCATTTATTTATTTAATATGCAGCGTTCTATCCGCACGCCAGAAGAAGGCATCAGGTCTCATTATAGACGGTTGTAAGCCACCATGTGGTTGGGACCTCTGAAAGAGGAGGCAGTGCTCTTAACCTCTGAGCCATCTCTCTAGCCCCTGCAGTGTTCCTTTAAAAACACACAAAACAATGGGAAAGAATTCCTAAATGTATATGCGTGTGTGTGTGTGTGTGTGTGTGTGTGTGTGTGAAGGCCGGAGATCCACACTGGACGTCTTCCTCTGTCACTCTTATTTTGAGATGGGCTCTTCCATTGAACCTGGAGCCTGCAGATTGCCTACGTTGATCGGCCAGCAAGTTCTGGTTTTCTGTGTGGGTGTTAGGGATCTGAACTCAGGTCCCTGTGGTTATACTGCAGGCCTGGTTACACCAAAACACTGTGGTAATACTGCAGGCCTGGTTACACCAAAATACTGTGGTTATACTGCAGGCCTGGTTACACGAACCACTGTGGTTATACTGCAGGCATGGTTACACCGAACCACTGTGGTTATACTGCAGGTTACATCAAACCGTCTCCCCAGCCTCAAGTTCTTTATGAGATCCTTTCCCCCCTTAAAGTAGGTGACACACAGACAAGAATAAACATAAAATCCACAGGAGACTCCCGAACACCTACAAATTGAATTTCAGCTAAAATCCCTTCTCTTCCCCGAGTCCTGGTATGTGACAGCTGATGTTTGTGTCTACCCACAGTCACTGCTTACACTGTGTGATGTTTTTACGTTTGATCTGTTCTTGGCCCGAAGCCATTGCTCATAAAGTCACACCATGATTGACATCCCACCTTGAAGAATCTCAGTGAACCGGAAGGCATGCACACCTTGTTTGAAGTCTGTAGCAGCTCTTTCTTCTCCGAGCTCTGGTCTGCACGCATAGCCTCCATCCTCAACCCCCAGCCTTTGACTGCAGGCCCCTCCCTCCTTGCTTCAGAGTTTTTGCACTTCATCTGCCCAGGCTGGTGGAGGGTGCTGGGCACACTTGTCAATGCCCAGGCTCAGCTTGGTGCCCCTGGGAACTCCTCACCCCGTTTCTTTATGCTCGCTACTTACAAGGCTGCCCTCAGGGTGTGGGAGCAGCCTATGGCCCAGATCCCCCAAGATAGCCATGGGAACATCCTGTAGGGCACCCAGGGAATTCATATACCCCACAGGGCTCCGAGGGTTTCTTAGGCTGGGTGCCTCCGTAGGGCTTTTCCATGAGATTGACCTTGGCCTAGCCTGTTCCCTTTTGCTTCCTTCCTGTTCATTCCCGGGAGTGCCATTCTCATAGCAATAATTTGCCTCCACACAAATCTTCACTGTAGGATATATTTCAGTGAAGTGCAATTTAAGATATAGTGAAAACTATGGGGTATAGGAATCTGTGGATTCTATGTGGGGTTATCCCCAGCAATGCCAAGATCCTGGAGAGGTAGACAGTGGTAAGTCACGACCTTGCCTGGAAGATGTCAAAAACAGAGATGAAGCTGAGTGTCACAGAGAGCAGGGTATTGTTTAAAGTCCATTGGTTCCTCCTTTCAACTCAGTTTTTCCCCCTGCCCCTCGCACCAAACACTGTCCCAGCAGGCAGTAGGCGAGTTCTGAGCCTCGCACACCCATAGGGTGCTCAAACTACCAAATGGGCCCTGTGTCTTTGGGTTTGGCACAGAACTCATGGAAGACGCTGTCAAGAAGGGTGCTGTAGTTCAGGAACACGGGGGACTCGGGAACAGAGGACATGAGGGCTACAAGTCCTCACCACTGTCTAGGTGTCCTAGAACTTAGAAATGCCTCCATGAGGCCAGGCAGTGGGGGCGCACGCCTTTAATCCCAGCATTCAGGAGGGGAGGCAGAGCCAGGCAGATCTCTGTGAGTTCAAGGCCAGCCTGGTCTACAGAGTGAGATCCAAGACAGGCACCAAAACTGCACAGAGAAAACCCTGTCTCGAAAAACCAAAAAAAAAAAAAAAAAAAAGAAAAATGTCTCCATGGTAAGGAGTGGGAGTGTGCCTCCCTCATCCTGTTAGGATGGAGTATCAAAACAGAAAACTAAGAGAGGTCCAGAAAATAAAGTTTTACTTTAGGGCTGCGACACCTGCCCCTAGATGCACAGGACACATGGAAATAGCAATGCACCCTGTGGTGGCTGTCACAGAAAAGTTTACGGTTCAGGAAGGTGCCAGCGTGCATGTGTATTCTTGTATGAAAACCCTAATATCTCGGGCCCTTAGGGAAGTTTAAAAAAAAAAAGAGTTGGTTAAGCCAATAAATAAGAAAAATCCTGTGCAAAAATCACACCCTCTTTCTGTGCTTTGGCTTGGCTTGCTTTACGTTAAGCTTGCCCTGAGGCCCCGTAATCCCCAACCCAAGGCTGGTTAGAGCTAATCAGAGTGGTTTCCTTCACAAAGCCGAGGCAGGTCAGTGGTTCAGAAGTGAAAGACTCAGGAGTCTAGTTTTTATGAACACGAATGTGTCATATTTACAGAGTCCCCGATCTGTTCCCAACACTGAGGGGCCTCTTGAGCCCTGTGAGGATAAATAAGGGCAGCGGGCTTGGTCCCTAGCCAGTTGCTCCTTGTCTAACTCTCAGAATGAAGGATGGGTGTCCCAACCCTGGCTCCTTAGGGATTCCTGTTTCACTTCCTTATTTGTAGCTTGGGAAGGATTTCTCTACTAGTCATGAAAGCAAGAGAAAAGGGAAAACCATCTCACAGTGAGCATGGCCTCAGACAGAGCTACAGAAGCATCGATTGATGCTGATAAAGACGTTGGCAATGTCAATGCTAGTAAGTGCTTACATCAGCCAGGATCCAGCAAAGCAGAATCACTGGGGAATGATCTATCCTCTCTCTCTCTAGTTATTATCTGTTTATCATCCATCTATATATTACCTATTAGTCACCTACCTATCAATTATCTATTTGTCTACCACCTTCCTATCAGTTATCTAGCCTCTACCTATCAATCATGTTTATGTATATCTATCAATTATCTATCATCTATCTTGCTATTGATCTACATATAGGTTATCTATCTACCAATTACCAATTACCTAGCTATTATCATTTAACTATATCTACCCACTTAGCTATCTATCATTTATCTATCTTTACCTTACAATTATCTATAGATATCATAGGTATGGTGATACTTTATTTGTGCTGAAATGTAATTTTATTTGTATGCTAATAAAGTTGCCTGGGGATCAGAGCTAAGAGCAAGCCATTAAGCAGAAGTCTGGTAGTGGTAGTACACGCCCTTAACCCAATCACATGGCAGGCAGAGTCTCTGTGTGTTCAAGGACACCGCCAAGCAGTGACACGAACCTTTAATCTCAGTACCAACCATAGAGACCTGGAGGTCTGTATAGACAGGCAGTGTCGAGGAAGTCATGTGGTTGGGTTTACAGCCAATGAGAAGGCAGAACAGAAAGGCAATACAAAGACAGGACACAGGAAGAAGGTCTCTCTTTCAGGGGAAGGACAGCAGCGAGTGGTAAGATAAGGTGGTCTTAGCTCTTGGCTACTGCTTGATCTCTGGGCTTTTAACGCTTTATTTGGCTCTGTATTTCTTATTTAATAAGACCGTTTAGAATTTCATCTACACATAGGTACAGTGGCACACATACAAGTACTAAGGACTTGGTCGCAGAGATATGAGGCTGCACAGTTTTGGGAGCTGGGCAAGGTGTGCCAATGGCAACCTGCAATGCTAACTCAGGTAGCCTGGTAGTCTACCCTCTAGCCCTGCAAAGGCCAGCTTGCTTCTGCTTTAAAGCTGATTGTTTCTAGCTGATTGATTCTAGGCTGTTACAGATACGCCACAGGGGCCAAAATAAAGACCTCAGCATAACTCCAACTCTGTAAGAATATTTTGCATCTAGACTGCAGTACTACATCTCTCCGCAAAATCTTCGTGGTTATCAATTCTTGAGATACTTTTGTCTCCGAAGGCCCCTGAAGTCTATTATGATTAGATTGACTCAATTTATTGGCAGCTGAAAATGACAGCATTAAAATGGATGATGTTAGCGTCCCAGCTTCCTCACCTGAACAATGGAAATCGTGATGGAACCTCACAGAATTGTCATGAAGAGTTAACACAGCAATGTGTTAACAGCTAGAGTAACTGCATGACCAGTTATTACCAGTTTCTGGTAGACAGTGGTCCTAAGTAATGGCACGTCTAAAGTTAATATTTCCCCACAAATATCTCGTAGAACTTTAAAACGCCCCTCCTGTACTAATTGGTGGTGTTAGAAGTGTGTTGGGTAGTTAACCACATCCACTCAGGTACCTGGGAAAACGGGAACAGTAGATAATGGAGTCGGTTTAAAAGACACACAAGACACCCAGTTAGGAAAGACAAATGGGCTGTAAAAGTTGGGATTGAACTAGAAAAGCAGAAAAAAACAAGCCAGCAGAAGCACACATATAATCAGCCGAAGGACATTTGCGAGTGGTGTATGACATTTGCAAGGGGTGATGTAGGATGCCAAATCTTATCCTAAAGTACAGAACAGCTGGAAGATGAGAGGGGAGTTAGTGAGAAAGTGCTTGCCCCTGCCTAGGGATGATGGCGAGTCTGCTGGGGTGGGATTGAGAGGATTACAAAGAAAGATTCTGCCAGGGCTGAGGGGGCCGAGTGGAGGGTTGGCTAAGGAGGGCAAGATCGTGCCCAAGGTTCTGGGTCTGAGAGCCTTCTAGAGTGGAGACCACTGACAGAAGCAGGTAGAGTTAATGGTTGTAGGGCAGGGTTTGGGAGATGACATAGGAAATTATATAGGGTACCTTTCATTGATGTTGATACTATAACAATATTCAAGTGGAAATATCCAGGAGCAAGTCAGGGAGGGGAGTGCTGTGCTCAGAGGCTGGGACACTCACCCATCTTTGTAAGGGCTGAAGACGAAGCTTTGAAGGAGGAGGATTCCCAGGAACTTGCCTTTCGTGTAAGTTTGAAGACACACCAGGCTAGGCCTGCCATCTTTTCTCTGATTGCAAACTGTCAACCAGTGAAGCGCAACAAACTCTCATTTTCCACGGTAATTACGACCAGTGAATTTGCTGTGAACACTGCATTAGCAAGTCCTGAGGGGATTCTCCTGGGAGGAAACACGGGTTAGGTTCCCGTGAGTGTCGAGTCACAGCATTTTCATCAGCCAATCAATATGTGATGGTTCTTTCTCCTCTCTCGGGATAGTAGTGTGCAGTGTGTGTGTGTGTGTGTGTGTGTGTGTGTGTGTGTGTGTGTGTGTGTGTGTGTACGTGTGTACATATGTACGTGTTCACATATGTGTGTGTAGGCTAAAGCTGATGACTAGGAGACTTCCACTATTGCCCTTCATCTTATCTTTTGAGACAGGGTCTTTCACTGAACCCAGAGCTCAGCAGTTGGCTAGCGCTAGGCTTACAGATACACAAGACCGTGCCCAGCTTTTACAGTGTGCTGGGGAACCAATTCTTACACAGCACACTTTATCAGTTGATAAAGTCACCTCCCTAGCCCTGAATGGTTTGCTTTACGTTGGGTGTTTCTGTTTAAAGACACTTTATTCAACATAGATTGTCCACTTACCACTATCGAGTTCATGATGACCCACAGCATATCCTCTCCCTGCATGAACCATCTCTAACACATTTAGGAGCTCTTGCATTTACAAGAGCTGGCCTTCAGCACTGTACTTGGGGACCATTAGAGACCTCATCAACTTGGGGCAGAGAAATGTGAACAGTGGTACATGTTTATCGAATGAATGCTGGGGCAAAAAGACTGATAGTTAATTTGTTGGCTCTCTACTAGAACAGGCTAGGTGGGGGATTCAAAGTTTTCACCACTCTACATGTCCACCCCCTGAGTGCTCTGAGCACTCAGACACTATAAGTAAGTGTCAGGAAATAGGTGGATCAGAAAATTGGAATGGAGATAATGGGATCATTGTACTTGCCCGAGAACATGAGGTGAACATCAGCGGGCACTGTTTGCCTCTTAGTTCCAAAAGCCCAAGGCTTTGGAGCCCATCTGCAGATCAGCTTGTAAATATTTGTCATTGGGAAGTAAACTTGGACATGAACTGCCACAGAGTTGTTGGGTCAAGCTCAACTGGAGCTCTTTCTTCTACATTTCTTCCCACGTAAGCAGAGCTGCGTCAGCCATCTAGCTTCCCACTAGCTGTCCGGATGAGTTACTTGTCTCGTTGCTATGACCAAATACCAGATCAGAAGGAGCTTTAGGGTGAACGGTTCACACTGGCTCACAGTTGGAGGGTATAGTCCGATGGCAGGGACCCGAGGCTGCTGCTCACTGAGTGCACAGTCAGGAAGTAGGTGCTGGTGCTCAGCTCACGGTCCCCTTTCTATCCAGTCTAGTACCCCACCCCAGGGGATGGTGCTGCCCACACTGAAGGGGGACCTTCCTTCCTCAGTAAATCTCTCTGGAAATACGCCCACAGGTGTGCCTCCTAGATGAGTCTAGATACAGTCAAGTTGCGGATGGTGATTCGCCATCACACCACTTCAACAAACCCAGGATTTTAGCAACTCACTATACATAATAAAATGCACTTCTCATTCACAGCAGTGTGGGAAGCAGTCAGGTCAACAGTCATTTGGGGACTCAGGGTCCTTTCACCCATTGGCTCAGCTGTTGGAAGGGCCCTGACTCTTCTGCTGGGCTTTCTACAGGTTGACCACCAGAGGGCAAGAGAGGCGTGGATGTTTTAGGGGCCAGGGCTTGCCCATGGCACAGTACTTCGCTCAGCACTTTACTGGCCAGAACGCAGTCACTCTCCTTCTTACCTAGAGGTGACTGGAGAAATGCTGGAGGCAGCACAGGGTGTGTGCTTACACCTGGTATTCCAAAAAAACCACACTCATTTATTGTCCAGACGATCTGCGGGTCAGAAGTCCAAACCGAGTCTGATGGATCTTAATTCTAATTGGATGTCTACATGGGGGTAATTCCTGGAGAAACAGCAGCAACCGTGTCAACAGTCACCTGGAAAACAAAACCAGAAACAACTGGCCAACATAGTGTGAGGTGCTGTGAACGGTTTCCATCACAAACTCTTCAAAGGTGGGATTTTATGACAGGGAGTCCAGCTTGTGTCATTTCTGTGGGACAGGAGCTCCCCCTTTGGGCCCCTCCCTCCATCTCTTTGACCTTGACCCTGAAAGGTCAGAAACTATCGTGCTGGAAACGTCTATGGAAGAGAGGCTTCAACAGTTTGCAAGTTCCCGGATGCAGGAAGGATTAAGTAAATACAATTTATGTCAAGTGTGGGTTAGACAATTTTGGTGACTGAATTGACACTGTGGCTTGAAAGGAAAGGAGACTCGTTTGGTGGTTTAGTGGCCTCAGGAGTTACGCTTGTCTGAGTTTCCCTCTGAGGCAGAAGAACTTTATCCAATGAACATACTTTAAAGAGCAGTAACTTCTAACTGAGCTTAAGCGTGTTCCCTGTTAAACGCACCCCAGAGTGTTCCCTGTTGAGCGCACCCCAGGATGTTCCCTGCTAGGTGCACCCCTTTCCAACAGTTCACCTAGCAGTGTTGGGGGTCTTGGTGACTCAGCTGGCTGTGTGTTTGTGGTCTCACTGCGGCTTGACACACTGCTGTTGTTCACCAGCTTAGGATTCTGTAGCGGAGACGAACAACTTTTCTCCTCACGGGTGGGCTACAGGCCACCTTGTCCATCATCTTTGTGACATGGATGAATGGTGTTCTCGATCTGAGAGTGAACAGAAATTGTTTGATCTCTGCATCCCCCCTCCCCCAGTGGAGCTATAATAAGGAAGTCCTGCTGTCCTTGTTTACTGCTCCTCTTAAACTATGACTATTGCTCCTGTCTCAGTCAGGGTTTCTATCACTGTGAAGAAACACCATGACTAAAGCAAGTAGGGGAGGAAAGGGTTTATTTGTCTTACACTTCCACAGCACTGTTCATGTCAAAGGAAGTCAGGACAGGAACTCAAACAGGGAAGGAACTTGGAGGCAGGAGCTGATGCAGAGGCCATGGAGGGGTGCTGCTTACTGGCTTGCTCCCCATGGCTTGCTCAGCCTGCTTTCTTACAGAACCCAGGACCACCAGCCCAGAGATGGCACCCCCAATAAAGGGCTGGGCCCTCCCCCGTCAGTCACCAATAAAATGCCCCACAGGCTTGTCTACAGCCCAGTCTTATGGAGCCATTTTCTCCGTTTGAACCTCCTTCCTCTTTGATGACTCTAGTTTACGTCAAATTGACATAAAACTAGCCAACACCCCCTACCCCATCCCTCATCCCTCTGAGGAAGAACACTCTGCTTCCCACACTCCTGTGGAGCAAGGGAGTCATGTGATCCAATTATGCCTGTCATATGCTCCTTCCTGAGAACATGAATTCTGGACAAGCTAATAGAAAAATGGGAAATGGTTAGAGATGGTGTGCCCCAAAACAAGAGTCTAAGAGAAGCTGGCAGAGAACCTGCCCTAGGGCTTTCCTGAGTCCTGTTCCCAACCTGTGTGATTTAGCTTTTTCCTTAACCCACTGGGTGACTTCTTATTATTCTAACACTCTTTGAAAGCTTAGTTAATTTCTCAGTTCTTGGCTAACAACATTAGAGTTAATTTGCTAAGAATAATTAAGTTAATTTACTATTCCAACAAATACCCTTATTGCCCCCCAATCTGAGGTAGTATGGAAACTTCTAGCAACATCTAGAAGAATCTGAGCTTTGTTTATTTTTATCTACTTTTTAACAATTCTGTGGTGTTATAGAGAATCTCCTCTTACTCAGTTTTCCTACATAATACGACTATTATTTTCTTAATTATCTATTTTTACTTATGTGTATATGTGTGTGTTGTCTGGGAACATGTGTGTGAATGCCCAGAGGAGGCCCAGAGAGGGCATCAGATCCCCTGGAGCTGGAGTTACAGGTGGTGGTTATGAGCTGCCCAGTGCGAGTGCTGGGAAGTGAACTCAGGTCCAGAGCAACAATTCTTAACCATGGAACCATCTCTCCAGCCCCCTCCCCGACTTTGATTCCTTGAGAGTTGTTTTATCTTTTAGTACAATGATTATGGCTTTGGACCAGCCAACAAATAACTCATTTGTTGCTGCCACAGTACAACTGGTTTGAATTAACTTGCAAGAGGCACCATTGATGAAATGATCTAGTGTCCAATTAATTTTGCTGTTAGGTGGGGCGATTCTCGAGGATGTTAAGCCACAAAATTGGACACAGCTTTCTTACCCAATCACCTTAGAGACTATAAACAATGACATAATTCACAAATGCTGGCAAAAAGGATAACCTAGCATGATATTAAGAATCTCTTCAATTAACATATTTGCCATTACTATATCCTTACTTTAAGTATACATCAGAAAAAAAAAACCAGCATAAGAAAACAGTTCAGACTCACCAACAGGGCCAGACACATCATTACATTTATAGTTACATGCATGTAGAGTTTCCTGTGTTAGGTAAAGAAAAATTTCCAGGTGATTTACACAAAAAGTGAGTTCTACATAAAGATGAACCACAGTGGGGACTGAATCACTAAGAACTATGTGTCCTGGGAAGAGTGTGAAGAAATGAATCCATGCCCACAAACCCCTCAAAATATTTCATAAGAGGAGACATATGCCTGTTTTCCTAATTCTGCTTACTTTTGCCCAGACTTTTAAACACAGTGGAAACTATCCAGAGGAGAGGGGTTCACAGAGCTGGAACCAGGGCATTGTCATGCTTCTCCTAAGAGCATTCACAAAATTTGAGACCCATCCTAATCATGTAAATGAATGCATCAAAGGAGATGAAATCAATACCCAGCACGTGCTTCAGAGGATCCCCTGCAAGGAAGATTACTTAAGCAAATAGAGTCGTGTTGTTCTGTTGCTAGGACATGTGGAAAGATTGGCTTTCGTGGGCCAAGCCATGCAGCTGACTGCAGGAGAAACTTCCAAGTGCCTGAGAGAGATCATGGATTTTGTGCCAAAGCCTCTGGCGTAGCTCGGATAGGACTGATGACCATGAACATCCCATACTTCCTGTGTTTCTTAATTAAGGACGGCTTGCAGGAAAGTCCTGGTTGAGACTATCCATCAGTCTATGGATCTCCCTTGGGTCCTAAGTTTAGTAAGAATCATTTCATTTTTTCTTTTTTCAACACAAGATGTGGAATCTTATCAAATACTTTGAGTCAAAAGACCGTTCTCCTAAAGGTGGTAAATTACATTTATTCTAATGTTAAATGTCCCCTGAGATCCTAGGACAGAGGGAATTTGGATATGTTTTCGTTTTCTTAATATTAACCTGGGTTTGATTTGTTAATTTTTAAAATGATAGTTGTATCAAAGCTCATCAGCTAATCTTTAATTTCCTATGGTATCATCTTTGTCTAGTTTTGCCATCAAGTCTGATTATATAGGATCATTTGGGACTTCCTTTTTCTGGGGTCAAATTTAGAAAATATCATTATCCTAGGAACTTTTTGTGTATTATTATGAGTGCCAGGGCCTGGTGAACTCTGGGTAAATGATCTCCATCAAGTTGCATCCCCAGCCATTGGTTTTTCCATATAGGATCTTGCTATGTAGCTTGAGCTGGTCTTGATAGTCATGCCTCAACCTCCTGGGTGCCAGGATTGCAGATGTGCACCAGCAGACCCAGCTCAGGAGTTTTCTTGTTTTAAATAATGTTTCAAGTTTACCAACATATTTGATGAAGTAATTTTAATCAGATAAAATAGTCATGACAATTCAGAATTATTCTTTTTAGCGTCTACTGCTTTAGCTGTTTGTTTTTAAAATCCTATTAGTCTTTATCTTTTTGTCTCTAGATTTTTCTTGTTTCTTACATATTTAAATATAAGAATTTAAAGTTGCATATTTCTTTCATATTCAAACATTGAAGCTATACATTTTCTACTTTTTAAATTCCTGTATGCACATGTGACACGATCTTCATGTCTATACTTTCAAAATCTTACAAGCTACCATGTACCCAAAGTTTATTATTGTTCTTTTTTTAGCATTAATTGGTTCTATTATGACATTGTTTAATTTCTAAAAAATTATTTAAAATTTCAATTTTGACTTCCAATTTCATCTTAAAGCAAAAAGAGAACATGGTTTGTATGGTTTCAAGTTTGTGAAACCTCCTCTGCTCCTGTCTGATCTGATTTAAGGTCATATTTCCTAAGAAAGATCCTGTGTGTACTTGAGAACAATGTGCTTTGTATATATGATGGTGTAATCGGGCTACTCAGCTCATGGCTCATGGTTTCCACCATGTTGGTATTTCATCTAGTTTACCCACTCACAGAGGAGGAAGGGACAGTGGAAGCCACTCACTCCTCTTGGTTTCGAAGTTGAACGCTCTATAAAAAATCTAGTTCTCACCAGCTTTCCTCCTGAACAAAGCCAGTTTGTTTGAACACCTTTGCTCATGCTCACAAGGACTCCACTCTTTCCGGTGTGGGGCCAGAATTTCCACGATCTTTTTCTAGGTTCCTGATCAGATGTCCTTATGATATCCTACATTTGGTGTCTGACTGGATGCACCTGCACATTTTAAAATTTTTTTGTTCCCCTTTTCCTCCTGGCACCCCAGACCTTCCTTCCAAGTCTGCCTTTAGAAGTTCCTTTAGGGAAAGGTCTGCAGGCAGTAATTTATTTCAAAGTTTATTTTTCCTAATCCTTGAAAGACAATTCTACCGAGCATACAGACCTGGGTTTGCAGTTACTTTTCTCCAAGTCTGAAGATATTGTTGTTTTGGCTTCCTGTTGAGAGCTCTGCTGCTGAGCATTCCCTTTCCCAGGCATCCCGTACTGCTCTTTGGCTGTTCTTCATCATCGGTTGCTTCCTGATGTGTGCAGATGTGGGTTTTGTCGTGCTCCTCTGGCTTCCTGTGTCTGTGGCTTCATCTCTCTCATATTGCTCAGCCCCAATTCCACTGAGGGTTGCTGCTTCCCTTCCTGTCAGCCCTTGTCTTCCTGGACTTTGTCTGGACACATGATAGACCTTCCAATGCCATTTTCATCCTTCTTCACATCCTCTATTTTCTTGTGTCCTTGTGCTGCAGTGTTGGTGATTTCTTTTCCGTTGTTGGTTTTGTTTTTGAGACAGGGTCTCTCTACATAGCCCTTGCTGTCCTTGAACTCCCGACATAGACCAAACTGGCGTTAAACTTACAGAGATCTGCCTGCCTCTGCCTCCAGTGTGCTGGAATTAAAATCCTATGCCACCATGCCTGGCAGCCGTTTCTTGAGGAGCCTTTCACTTTCCTAATTTTCTCTTTTGCCATGTCTAGTCTACTATCTAGAATGTATTATACATAGTAATTTTTTTAATGTTATGTTTGGCCATGCTTAAATCATCATTTATTTCATTCTATTTTTATTTCCACAAGCACATAACATTATTTGTATTTTGAATTTAATAGTTTTAATATAGGAAGCACATAGAGGCTTTGTCTTGCTTC
This sequence comes from Peromyscus melanophrys, assembly GCA_902168415.1. Taxonomy (NCBI): domain Eukaryota; kingdom Metazoa; phylum Chordata; class Mammalia; order Rodentia; family Cricetidae; genus Peromyscus; species Peromyscus melanophrys. The sequence continues at coordinate 1,891 of CABHPR010139083.1, read as the reverse complement.
TGTTGGGTCTCTCATGGTATTTGTTTCTTTAAGGGTTCTATGTTGACTTGTTTGATTGATCTTAAATTGTGGAAGTCCCAAGGGCCTAATTTAGGATGTTTTACTCTGAAGAAGCTCTGTGTTTGTAAGAGGAATCTCTGACCTAGGACACTCGAGTGTTTAGACTGATGGAGAGGTTGGAAGCTGCCAGAGCCACTCTCTGCCCGTGATTAGCCTAGACATTAATCATGGCGTCCCTTCAAGCCTCTTGACACACATATGTGATGTTCAGCCAGACTTTCCCTCACAGATGTTGTCTAGGGATTTGTTTCTCTGCTGATGTCCTCATCCGGGCCCTTATGATGTCTGACCTGAATTATTTTAATACTTTCCCAACTTCCTCGGTCTCTTTCTCCCCGCTCCCCCCCCCCATCTCCAGCCAGCTGCCTCGTATTTCTAAACTATGACTCTGAAGTCTTTAGGTTTACATCGCTTGTCACCTTCTTGAAGGACTCCCCTGGGCTGTGTCCCCTACATCTACGACTGAGGCATGGCCACTGTCTCCCCTGCATCTATGACTGAGGCGTGGCCACTGGCCTCCCCTTGCCTCAAGTCTTCCTTTGAAGTGCTTCTGTGATGAATTCTGACCTGTCTTTAACTCCTGATATCTGTAGGTCCCTCGTATACACCCTGCTGTCTATCCAACATGCATGCTCAGGTCTCCTTCTGTCTTTGCCTTGGTCCCTCCAGGTCCCTCTTGTCATCACTACTTCCCTTCATGTTCTAACTTGGCGATTACTCTTCTTTACAACCCACAGCCCCAGCTGACGGCTCTTGGCAGTTGACGGCTGCTGGGGGAGGGAGAGTCGGTTTTTGCTAAGGCTGTGGTCCCTGGTAGGTAGGTGGATTGGGCTTCAGTGGATGGTCCCACGCCTGTGTCTATATGGGCAGTCCCAATCTGACTCAGTGGGCTATTAAAACTAACGAAGAGAGGGCATGAAGTTGAGAGGGGGTGCATCTGGGAGAAGTTTCAGGGAGAGTAGGGGTGAATGTGATCAAATATACTGTGGGCATGTATGAAATTCTTAAAGAATTAATAGACTATTATATTAAAATAATGACTCTTCTAAGATGCCCCGGTGAGTGAATCTTGTTCTGTCTCCCGTGTTTTCAGCCGTGCTCTGCGCATGTGCACACACGTGTGTGTGTGTGTGTGTGTGTGTGTGTGTGTGTGTGTGCACATGTACAGATGTCTTTGTCTTACAAAGTAACATCATGTTCCTTTCTTCCTTTCTTCCCCCCGCCCAACCCTCTCTTTCTTTCCGAAGTCTTGCCTTTGAAGTCAGGTTCTCCTTCATCTTTGTAAACCAGTTTTCTCTTCTGTTTATTCCTGCCCCATCTTTAGTGATTTTCATCGGAAGACAAATGCTTTTATGACATCCTAAATGTTTGTCTGGAGCTCAGGCAGACGTGATGGAGAAAACCCGCAGTGTGCACAACTACTTAATTCCACCCAAGGCTCCCCAAGACTCTCTGGACGGAGCAGGGGATGTATTTAGAGGATGGTTTAGGGGCCAAATTGTTCTATCAGAAGTCAGGAACACCCCCACCCCATGACTGGAAGAATTTCCATGAGACCCCATCTCTGAAAATTCTTACCAGCTCTCAACATTGGGCCACAGAAAAAACAAACTCCAACACAGGAATCCTCCAGCAACAAGCCACATCCACAACATCTCAGCTGTCCTGAGATCCAAGATACCTTGTCTGCATACTCCAGGGTCATTCATAGCCAACTGCTGACAGAAGGAAGCGAATAGGGTGAGTTGTTGGGCCCTGGTCCCCGTTTTTGGGGAGCTGTTGCCTTGCTTGCTGATTTTGATCAGATGTCCTCCCTATGCTAATTCCCTGC
>CABHPR010139082.1:24668-37063 GCA_902168415.1 Peromyscus melanophrys | reverse complement strand
GGCATCTATGAAGGGTGTCTAACCAGCCGACCTTTTTTTTTTTTTTTAAATGTACATTGGGGTTTTGTCTGTCTGTCTGTCTGTCTGTCTGTCTGAGGATGCCACGTTCCCTGGAGCAGCCATATGGGTGATGGGAATTCAACTCAGGTCCTTTGGAAAAGCAGCCAGAGTGGCCAGTGCTCTTAACCACTGAGCTATATCTCTCCAGTCCCACTGACCATAATTTTTAACGTATGAATTAGGGTTGTCAGATAAAAATCCCAGGATGCCCAGTTAAATTTGACTTTCAGACAGGCAATGAATAACGTTTTACTGTAAATTTATTGCATGAAATATTTGATAAAAGAATGTCTGAGATATTACAGAGCAGACAATAAAAATTATTCATTGTCTAAAATACAAATTGAACCAGGCACCCAGTGTTTTTATTTGCTAAATCTGTCAATGCTAATTCCTTTTTTCCTTGCATTTAAACTCTTGGAATTCCATATCCTCTCCTCTCCAGCCCTCTCCCCCCAACCAGTTTCCTTCTTTTTGCTTTTTGGTGGAGACTTGGTTCCTCTGAGACAGTCTATTTTTTAATTTCCCTCATCCTCTGGGTTTTATTTACTTTAGCTAACTCACCCTGGGTCTCAATTTAAAAGTCTTTGATGCTACTGGGGTTGAGGCAGTGTAAGCTTTAGGGGGATTTCTTAAGGACACTGGAAGGAAATTAAACCTCAGAAAATATGCTTGACCTCCACCCCCCATTTCTTTCTAAGGAAAGTCTGTGAGTTGAGCTCAGTTTAGGTCACTGGAGCAGGAACAGCTGAATTAAGGCCCAAAAGCTCATTTCTCAAGCCTCCACCAGCTGCAGTTCCAGCCAGTAAATGGTTTTTCTCTCCTTCATGAGTGTTTTCTCAGGGTTTCCATCCTCAGCTGAACTTGTGCAAAGAGGCCTCCAACCGGTAGGCTCAGTGGGCCCCGAGGGATCTGAGAAATCAGCAAGAGCAGGGCTTCCCACACAGTGAGGCATTTGGACAGCTTTGAGCAGTCCGCAGCTCAGGCTGGCCCAGTCTCACAGTGTAAGCTCACGGAAAGTGGGACCTAGAAGTTGTGGTTAGAAAACAAACAAATCAAAAGCAACAAACCCCTAATCCTCCCCAGATGACTCTGGCCTGAGACCCAGGAAGCAGGAGCAGGACTTCTCAGCGGAGGCTGCTGAGAGGTGGCAGCTGAGCACCCAACTGCCTCTGACTGCTGGGGGTGACACTGGGGGTGACACAGAGTGTGTGACCCCTCTCTGTTTCTTCCTTGCAGTGCCTTTTCCCTTCACTCTACCCCAGCAAGACGAGCTCCATAAATCACTCTTCCGTGACCTCTCTTTCTTCCCTGTCCTCTTCTCCATTCCTTGTCGGGGCTTCCGAGGACACCCCCCCATCACAAGCTCTACTTGACACCCAGCTTTCTGGGCCAGCAGGGGAGATACCCTAGTTTGATGGGTTACTCTGACTCATATGCTGCTTCCTGGGCTACCACATAATTTCTTGATGTAAAGGCTGCCAGGAACGGCAGACGACCCCAGTGTTTGGATTTCTGAGGCTTAGACATCCTAAGTCATTGTGGTATGAAGTCTTATGTTAGTGTTTCCAAGCCTAGCTTCTTCAGCTTTGCATCGCGGTTACCCCTCTCAAAAAAAGAAAAAGAAGGGAAGAAAGAAAGAAAGAAAGAAAGAAAGGAAGGAAGGAAGGAAGGAAGGAAGAGAAAGAGAGAAAGAGAGAAAGAGAAGATATTTAGATATTTTTTGTCCAGAGAGATTTGGCCCAATCCATCTGACTTAAGCCACAGCTTCACATTACCCTATGCAGCCCAGCCAAGTTGATCTCTAACCAGATGGAAGGAAGGTCCTAGAGGGAGATGAGGCCCTAGGTGTACTTGGTGGGTACATTATGCCGTGACATTGGTGAATAAAGCCCGGGGAATCAGCAAGGGACATTCATGCTTACCGTAAGGCTGGTTTTCTTGGAGCAGTGTTTGTCTCTGTGGACACACTCTTGTTTTAAGGTACAGATCTACATCCAGTGCACCCACTGGAGTATTCAGGGCTGAGTGCACCCACTGGGGTATCCAGGGTGGAGGAGTGCACCCACTGGGGTATCCAGGGTGGAGGAGTGCACCCACTGGGGTATCCAGGTTTTCATGTCCCAGGACAAACCGAAACCAAACCAAAGCAAGCAGTAACAACAGAACCCCACCAGAACACATAGTTCATAGAAACAGACAGTTTACTAAGAAAGAGAAAGGCACTCCCCAGAATGTGCTCAAAAGCGCTGGGCCAGGAGTTTCATGCCCCTTTACAAGTCTTTTACATAGCACCTGCCTTCTCCCACGTTTGTGTATGGCTGGGCTTTTTTGTTGTTGTTGTGAGTAGCCCAGGTGGGGAAGAGTTTCTAGCCCTTTTTGGCAACAGGCTTTCTTTCGCATGTCTGGCCTCACACCTCTCTCTCCATTTCTTTACCTTCCCGCCATACTGCTTCCATTCTCAGCGCTCATCAGCGGCATCGAACCAACCCTGCTTCCTCTCTGCTTCTCTCCTCTCTGTCTTGGGAGTTCCACAAATTTCCAAAAGCCACAGTTACCTGAGAGTCTTGGCAAGAGTCAGGATGCTTTTGGTAGCAAGAGAAACTTGACTTGGGCCGTGGTACCCCTTCCCTTCAATTCTTTCATCACTCCACCTCTGTAGACCCAATTTGTTTTCAGCTGGGTCCCCCTGGGGTTTTGTAGCTGGAGTTTTCTCCAGTCCTGCCCAGCCCCATGGACCCCACAACCGCTTATAAAATAATCACTCAGAAGCTCATATTAATCAAACTGCTCAGGCCTACCACTGTCTAGCTCTTACACTTAAACTCAGCCCACTTCTATTAATCGGAACATTGCCACGTGGCTCGTGGTTTACCGGTAACTTACATCTTGCTACTCATCGCTGCGGTTGGCAGCATCTCCTGACTCAGCCTTCTTCCACCTCCCAGCATTCTCCTTTCTCCTTGTCCCGCCTACCCTATCATTCCTGCCTGGCTACTGGCCAATCAGCATTTTATTTATCTCAATCATAGCAACATGTATTCACAGCATACAGGACATCCCACAGCAGGGTTCCAAGCCTTACAGCCTCCAGATTGCATCTGTGTTCCTAGTACTAGGATAACTGAATTCTCTCAGGCCTACTCACTGTGGCGTTCCAGGAAAATTTCACTCACAACCTGACTTAAATTTAGCTTGTATTAGCCACTGGGGCAAGTGGTCTAGAATTTACTGAGTCTGGGCTGGGACGGGATCAGACACATGATGTCTGCCAAATAGTTGGGGAAGAGTGAGAAGATATTTGAGACCAGTTCCCAGTCTACGAAGTGGTGTCATGCAGAGATAGGGGTCAGGTAGGAGAGCAGAGGGCCCAAAGGAAGGAGCCATGCATCCTAAGTTGATTCTCAGACAATGCTCTCTTACAGATGAGGTTTTTACAACCGTGTCCTCTGAGGTACTTAGCTGTTTGTGCCAATTGTTTTTTAAATTTTTAAAAATTTTTTTCTGCTGTAGTAGGAGTTGTCTCCATCCTTGGCTGAGTTCCAGAATGGATCCTGGAAAGAGGCCTTGTGCGCCCATGATTTATTAAGGAAGTGCTGGGGGGGGGGGGATGAAGGAAGCAGTTCAGGGCAGCAAGGACACTAAGCTAAGAGCAAGCTCAGGCAAAGTCCCCAGAGGCTGAATTCAGCATGGTCTCAGGAGGCAGGAGAGACACCTTTGTAAGGGAGCGGTGAAGCCCTTACCTAAGCCATTGGCGAAAGATCTCAGGCCTGGGGGCAGAAGGTAAATTCTAAGCACCGTGAGCTCACAGTATTAGTTACCTTTCTCTACTGTGACCAGATATCTTCCCTGAAGTGATGTGAGGGAGGAGGGGTTTGTTTTGGTTGACAGTTCAGAGGAAGACAGTCCGTCAGGGAGGGGAAGGCAGAGAGGTGGGAACAGCTTTGTCCGTGGTGCCAACCAGGAAGTAGAGAAGAGAAATACCAGGACTCAGCTCAGCTGTATTCTTTTTCTCTCTTGATTTAGTCTGAGACCCCAGCCTGAGGGAAACGCCGTCCACATTTAGGGTGGATCTTCCTTTCTTAGTCAACCAGGTCTGGAAACACTCAAATGTAAATGTACCCCTCATTAGTGGGTGTTTCTTTTTTAGTTAGTTTAGTTTTGTTTTTCAAATTTTTTTTTTTTTTTGGTTTTTCGAGACAGGGTTTCTCTGTGGAGTTTAGCACCTTTTCTGGATCTCACTCTGTAGACCAGGCTGGCCTCAAACTCACAAAGATCCACCTGCCTTTGCCTCCCGAGTGCTGGGATTAAAGGCGTGCACCACCACCGCCCGGCCAAATATTTATTTTTATTCAGGTGTATGTGTGTCCAGATGTCGGTGTGTCAGATCCCCTGGTTCTGGAGTTACAGGTGGTTGTAAGCTGCTTCTACGAGACCAGCAATCTCTCTTAACCACTGACTAGTCTCTGACCAGCCCTAGGTGTTTCTTAACCCAGTCAAGTTGTCAATCAAATTACCCGATACACTGTCCCCTCACACAAGGAGACTCCAACAGTCTCAGGAAAGGGCCTCGGCCACACACTGCTGGAAGAGGAGTTCTCCAGACCCAGGAGGGGCTGGGGACACACCAAGGGCGCAGCAGGAGCCAAAGTGCAGATCGGGTCACAACACTGTTTGCTCTGGGCCAGTTCTGGCATCAGCCCTTCTCCAGGAAGCCGAGTGTCCCGCATTCCTGCTTCACCCTGAGATATTGTCTGCTTCAGCTTCTGAATTATTTCTCAACATTTCAATCCAGTTCTCTGACTCCTCTGGGGTAAAAACAACAACTAGGTTGCAATCCTAGGCCCACATGTCTTGTGATAGATGTCATACAATCTGGCCAAGCCCAACGACTTGGGCAATAGTGCCATAGACCCCATCACTCTCTCTCAAGCCCTAAGTATGTGGGCTATAATTTTTCTTGTAGGAGAGCAAAGAGGAAAGAGAAATGTTTTGTTCCCATTTCTCTAAGGCGAAGGGGAAAAACTCTGCAATCAGGGAGGTTAACACATGTATCAAGCATGCCTGGGTCTAATGCATGCAGCTCAGGGTGCCATTAGTGAGTGTTCTGTGTGCCTGTAGGACCCTGCGGATGTGAGTTGTGTGTCGTATCAGACCTCAGACCTCAGGCCTCAGGCTTTCCACCCTGATCCAGATGTGGGGCCCCTCTCCTCTACCCATTTTGTTAAAAGCAGCTGTTTTCCCCTTCCAGCTCTCCAAGTGCTGATTTCATCTTTTCTTCCCCCTCGACAAAAGTTTAGAGCCAGGAGAGGAATGGTTTGGCAGAAAGTCAATGTGCTGTGGGAGGAAGAAGACAATGTGGAGAGAGCAGAGGCCAAGTACGGTCTGAACAAGAAGGCTGGACCCAGGCTCTGAGGACTCCAAGAAGCCCCGTGCTCCCAGGGGTCCAGATTTGGGAGTAGCCTCTCTGGCTTTCAGCAACTTCCCTTAAAGGTGGAGCCCAGAAAGTTCTTTTACTCCACGCTTTCTTTCTGGTGTAGTCTGAGAGGGGTAGAGATCAGCTAAGGGGTAGAGGAGAGGGAGAGATGATGGATTCCCTCCACTTCCAAGCTCGAGCATCAGCCCCAGTTCTCCATTCGCCCCTTATATGCTCCAGCAGCAGAATTTTGAGCTGTGAGTTACCCTGGGATGAAAGGAGACCAAGCATTAATGGAGTGGTTAAGGGGTAACCAAGGCCCAGGCAACTGGCCCACAGACACACAGAGATCCAGGAGGAGTGGCCAGCTCACCAGGAGCCCTGGGGGGTCTGCACCCAGTTCTTGGAGTCTCATTCCCCCCCCCCCCGCATTCCACAGCAGCTCCTTAGTTCTTCTTATCCAAGCCCTCCCTCCCCCACCAGTACTTCTCAGCCAACATCTTCCAGCTCTGGAAAAATTCCTTTCGCCTTTACTTTGAAAAAAAAAAAAAGTTGAAAATTTCCAAAAGGAACATGTAAGACACAAAGGGAAACCCAGAAGTGGAGAAATGGTGAGGTCACAGAGCGTACGTGGCTGTGCCAACTTGATCTAACGTCTTGGGGAAGAGTCACTCATGGGTGTGCGAGCAATTCTCTAAGGAAGCTGCTGGGACTGGAGGAGGCTGAACACGGGTTGATGAGTCTGCTTTCACCCTGGTGGGAACTTCAACGTCTCAGTCTCCTAAGTTTTTAGCCTTTTTTTAAATTTTTATTTATTTATTTATTTTTTTTGTCGGGGGAAAGGGGCTCTCCGTACTCAGGCCTGAGCTGGAACATCCAAGGAGCCCTGGGGTTCTCTGAGTGTGGTCCTGCCTCCTTTCCCAAGGCTCCTGGCTTGGGCTGGCTGGCTCCCTGTCTCTCAAACTGCCCCCTCCTCTCTGCCTGGTTAGGTTTCCAGAGCCTACACAGGGCTCAGACTGGCTCTGCTCTGGAGCAGCCATGTTCCAGCAGATGCGATGGGGCTCCTCGCTTGAAAGATGTGACACTTTTAGGATCCTCGTGGTTCTGACTTGAGGGACTGAATTTATCTGTGGAGAAACCATGGACAACTTACCCGAGTGTAATGCTATGAAGAAGTAATACATGGGGATGACAAAATGGCTAGCTGGTAAAGGCACTTGTCCCAGAGCCTGACAACCTCTACACATGCACTGTGATGTGAGCATGCGCACGTAGACTATACATGCTAAATAAATAAAGGTTAAAAAAAAATCAACCGCCACCCCCTTTTTTACATTTACATGTTAATGTAATCAAAGACAAATGGAAGTGCCCTCCCTCTCCATCTTCTCCTTTCTCTCCATGGGCAACCACCATAATGTGCATCTCTCAGGACTGTATTATGCAAGCATGTATGCGCTTAATAAAAAAAATTCATATCTACCTATCTATAATTATCTGTTGGTGTCCATGGGGTATTGTTTTCAAGAGCTTCTGCAGATAGCAAAATCTTCAGATTCTCAAGCCTTTTGTTTAAAAAAGCACAATATTAGCATATAACCTATGCATAGCTCACCTCTGGACTATTTATAATGTTGAATACAATGTAAATGCTATGCAAATAGTTGTTAAGCTGTATTGTTTAGTGTATAATGGCCAAATGTTCAGTAGAGACACAATTTCTTTGGGAATGTTTTTAGTCCACAGTTGTTTGGATCCATGGATGCAGACAAGAAGAGCTCTCGGTATCTCTTTTTTTTTCCTACTGTTTTTACAATTGCAGTTTTAAGCTCTGATCTATCTGGAATTTATCTTTGTGTGAGGAGGAAGGTATGGATCCATCTTTGACCTTTCCCAGATGACTACCTCATTGCGGGGATGAACTGGGATCCTTTGAATAAGCCACTTATGGAACTAATGTTCCCCAAAGGTTGTGTTGATATGCTTTAAGGGGGAGGATAGAGAAAGGAGGGCTGCAGGACACAGCCTTGGCCTCACAGCCTCAGCCTTGGCTCCGTCTTCTTGGACAGTTCAGTTCAGGTTACACACTTGCATATTGCCTAGTCAAAGCCAAGTCCAGCTGCTAAGATCTTCTCTTTTTGGTAGGCACCTTGGTGACTTCATCCTCTGTAGATGTAACCAACCGTCTTATTAAATAAGAAACACAGAGCCAATGCAAAGATGAAAGCCCAAGAAGTCAGAGCTAAGAGCCTTACCCTTCCTGCTGCAGCTATCCTCTTCAGCCAAGAGACCTACTTCCTGTGTGTTTGTCTTTATAAAGACTTTCTGTTCTGCCTTCTCATTGGTTGTAAACCCAACCACATGACCGCCTCGTCACTGCCTGTCTGTACAGACCTCCAGGTCTTCTATGGTTGGTATTGAGATTAAAGGCGTGTGTCTCCATGCTGACTGTATCCTTGAACACACAGAGATCTACCTAGCTCTGCCTACCAAGTGCTGAGATTAAAGGTGTGCACCACCACCACCCAGCTTTTGCTATGGCTCTAATAGCTCTGACCCCTGGGCAACTTTATTTATTAACATATAAATAAAATCACATTTCAGTACAAATAAAATATCACCATAATCCTCCTTTTCCTTACCAAGTAAGTTTAACCACTCTGTCCTCTCCTCCCCTGTTCTTCCTTTCCTTGGCACAGGGCACTCTGGGAAGTGTAGTTTTCTCTAGCCTTTTCTCAGCCAATATCTCGGCGGGTTCCTACTTGTCCGGCACCCACTTGATGTCATCTCTGTGTCTAAGAGGCTCCATCTCATTCAGCCGTCAGAGTACACTTTTCCGTGGATACTCAAGTTTTAGGCATGACAAAAACAAAGTTTAATTTAAGAAAACTAGGATTAAGCTCCTTGCTCAAGGTCCCACTTTGATAAAAATCAAATACAAAATCAGCAATAGACTCAGCTCTGCCTCCAGAGCGTGAACTAGTGCCTACTGAGGAGGCTGTTATGAGAAGCAAGTAGCCTGCAAGGCTTATAGGCACTCTTCTGCTGATGAGCAAGGTCCAGGTGTCCCTGTGGACTCAAGATCAAGGGCATCATTGTCTTCAGTATCCCCTTTCTCTGCCTCCCCAGGGAGGCCACTGCTAGATGCTGTACTGGGAGTTCAGTCAACAGAACTCCATCTCCCTGCCTGGCCTTCTGGCTCCCATGGGTGCTGTTACATCTGCATCCCCAGAGGTACCTGCCCACACTTGATGCTGGACATGCATGGGTTGTATCATTAGTTCGGAGCACAGAGTGGCCAGAGCAAGCCTGGATTTCCTGGGATGCCTTTGGCAGGCCCAGCCCCCATCAGTCTGTCCTGGCTCCCACAATGCTGGGACTACCCATTATCCCATTCTTTCTGTAAAGGCCACCTGGATAATTGTCTTCTTTTTCTAAATCTGAGCTTATTCAAAGAGAAGCGACATTGGCTTGGCATGTGAAAAGGGGCAGGACATTACTCGGCTGGAGATATTTGTGACTTGAAAAGAACCAAGAGGTTCTGCAGAGGTAACTGCCCCGGCCAGGGAAGTAACTCCTCATTCTTGGGGTCAAAAGGGAGTAGTTTCAACTCATCTGTCACCCTCAGGGGTGCCAGATCAGCGTGTTACCAGGCTAAAAGGAAGGACTTGCTTTTAGTTAAGATGAATGGCCATGGTTCTGTCAAATCTCAGGTTCTTTTTTTCCCACCCATAAGCAAATGTTTAGAAAAGTATTTTTATTTTATGTTAATCTAAATTTCTCCTTCATTTAGAGAATTTAAAAAAATTGTGTGTGGATGATGATGATGATGGGGGGGTGTGAGCCATGGGCACATATGTGGAGGTCACAGGACAACTTTGTGGAGTTGGGATCAAACTCAGGTCAGCAGGTTAGCATGACAAATGCCTTTACATGCTGAGCTATCTTGACAGAGGAGAGCTGGAGTTCAGGAACAGCCACTCTGGAGAGCAAGTGGGTCAGTGTGCATGATCTTGCCTCTGGACATGCTCCTGAGGAGGGGTCCAGCAATGCTGGGAAAATCTAGAGCTGACTCAAGCCACAGAAGGCACAGACCCCAGGACTTCTGCAGGATCCCTTGAATCAGGACAGCGTGTGCAAAGAAGAGCAAGGCTGCCTTTGCAGACAGGGGCTGCACATGCTTGCTTCAAGGACCAGAGGGAAAAGGCCTACTCAGTTCTGTATCTTCAAACTCCTGCTGTTCCCCTGCACTGAGAAGCAAGGCAAGCTAGCAAGCCCTAGGCAGACGCAGGCTGCAGGTGAAGGTGATGGTGACGTGTGTGGGAACAAAAGCCCAGGAAAGGGAGATTGTGTGTGTGTGTGTATGTTTAAGGTTTTTCTTTAGCTTTCAGGATTTTTTTTTTCCATTGACAAATGCCATTTCTTATGCTTTCATACAAAACAAAACAAAAGAAACCCACATTTTTCATAGATCCTATCTTAGTTCGGATTTCTATTGCTGTGAAGAGACACCATGACCACTGCAGCTCTTATAAAGAAAAACATTTCACTGGGGTGGCTCACTTACAGTTCAGAGGTTCATTCCATTATCATCATGGTGGGACATAGCAGTGTGTAAGCACACGTGATGCTGGAGAAGTAGATGAGATTCCTACATCTTGCAGGCAACAGGAAATGGTCTGTGTCACTGGGAGTAGCTTGAACAAAGGAGACCTCAAAGCCCACTCCCACGGTGACACACTTCTTCCAAGAAAGCTGCACCTACTCCAACAAAGCCACACCTCCTAATAGTGCCACTCCCTATGAGTTTATGGGGATCAATACATTCAATTACCACAGCTCCTATACTGATCCTTAACACTGACTGCTTGTTGATATCCCTTAGGATTAAAAACAGAGATAATTGGGTCTCACCTTAAGTAATTTTGATTTAGCGGGTTGGAATGTAGCCTTGGTGATTTTAATGTGTAGCTTAGGCTGAGAGCCCTTACCCTGAAGAAGTGAGCACTAGAGAAGTCAGATGAAAAATGCTGCCAAGCCTTTAATTAAAAGCGCACGCCTTTAATCCCAGCACTTGGGAGGCAGAGGCAGGCAGATCTCTGAGTTCAAGGCCAGCTTGGTCTACAGAGTGAGTTCCAGGACAACCAGGGCTACATAGAGTAACTTTGTATTGAAAACACACACACACACACACACACACACACACACACACACACACACACACCAAATAAATATAAATATAAACAAACAAATAAATAAACATAAAAAGAAAGAAAAAGAAAAATGGATATCTACAGAGGTGATGGGCATTTGTATGGCTACGGACTGGCTGTAAAGTGAAGGGTGTCTCCTGGATTTGTGTAAGTATGAATATGTAATTTATGTACCCACAGATGCATAATTTAAGTACTAATTGCATCTGTTAACTCTAGCCCTCTGGGGGAGGACGAAGTGACATTCACCATGGAGGGTGTACAGCATTTTAGAAAAGCTTAGCTTGTATCGGCTGAGATTTTCAAAGGTGATAAAGGCCAGGCTGCAAACTGAAAAAAAAAAACAAAGCAAACAAAACGGTATCAAGAGGCAAACATCAGGCTGGAGCTGTGGGATGCGGGGGACCCCGGGCAGATGTTGGTCAGGAATGGCTGTTCCTGTCTCCCTGTCTGGTGCAGGGCCTGTTGGTCAGGAATGGCTGTTCCCGTCTCCCTGTCTAGTGCAGGGCCTGGCCTGCCGCACCAGTTTAGTGGTTGTGTGTTGAGTGAATAAACTGAGGAACAGCAAGTTTCCTCGATCCAACTGATCCATAACCGCAGATCACTTGTGGATCAGTTATTTACTTTTTGTTCGCTTGTTTTTTAATTTATTTTTATTACATTTATTTAGTTGTTGTGTACATGTGCACACATGCCAGGGCACATGTCAGGAGGTCAGGGGAGCCTGTTCTTCTACCATGTAGGTCCCAGGGATTGAATCAGGTTGTTGGTCTTGGCAACAAGGACCTTTACCCTCTGAGCTACCTCACTGACCCTATTAACTTATTTTTGAGACAGGATCTTGCTATTGCAGCCCAGGCTGTCTTCAAACTTGCCATCCTCCTGCCTCAGCATCTTGAGTGCTGTGGCTAGAGGAATGCACCACCATCCCCAGCCTCAATGTATTATTACTGTAAATTTCTGAAACACTAGGGAATGTTGAGGACCTCCTGCTTCCTCATCCCTAAATACTTCAGTTGTCTAAACATGTGAGCAATAAAATCTCAGAAAAATTTATAGAATACAAGAGAATGGTGACAGAGGCTGGTATTTAATATGTAGTCCTGGGCCATAGTTCCCCATTGGTTCTTTTAGTGTCCCTTATATCAGGCTCCTCTGGCTACAGAGCACTCATTACCCTCGGCCAGCCAGCCGTCTTGTCTCTCTGCTCTCATTCGTTTGCCCTTCCTGGCCTGGCGTCTGGAAGACCTCTGGGAAAGTTTCCTCCACACGGGTCTGATCTGTGTACGCTCAGGGTCTGGTGAAGGCTATCGCTTTGGCAGGAGTAGGACCCGTGTGCCACTCCATCCCCAGGCCTTGTGGGTTCACAGATCATGGCATCTCCCTTCCCCAAACCTGCTCACATCCTCCAGAGAGGACCTTCCCTACCTAGTTTTTGTGTATTCTGCCAGATGCCAGAGTTGGTGCCCACCCAAGGTCACACACTTCATGAATGGCTGAGATCCATTTACCTTCAGCTGCTGCTCAGAATCTCACCATACTCCCCCCATCCCCAGCCTCTGGAGGCCTTTACACCCCGTTTCCCAAGCCAATCTTCTGCTGTCTTTTTCTCCCCATCCACACTGTCTTGCTTGCTTCCAGCATGCTAGGCAAGGGCTCTTGCACTGAGCCTCACCCAGTACCCCCAACACCCTCTGCCAATGGGC
>CABHPR010139082.1:10927-24658 GCA_902168415.1 Peromyscus melanophrys | reverse complement strand
ACCCCTGCCAATGGGCTATGGTTGCACTGAGCCTCACCCAGTACCCCGACACCCCCTGCCAATGGGCTATTGGTTGCACTGAACCTCACCCAGTACCCCCAAACCCCTGCCAATGGGCTATTGGTTGCACTGAACCTCACCCACTACACTATTGGGACATTGAGTCTAGAGAGGGGACCAAAGAAAGCTGGAGGCTGGGAGGTGAAGCTTCAGAAGCACTCTCTCAGAGTCATCCTGTGGAGAAACCTTCTCGAAGGGGATGTGTAGAGTTGGGAGTGTTGTGGGGCCCGAAAGGAGCTCAGGCCAGAGTGAGGATTTGAGGACCAGGGAAGAAAGGCTGGGTCCTCAGCCTATGTTGTGGGCTGTGGAAAGAAAGGTTAAAAGATTATGGTTTTTAAAGATTTTTATTTTTAATTATGTGTGTGTGTATAGATACGTGCACATGAGTGCGGGTGCCCACAGAGCCTAGAGCCGTCAGATCTCCCAGGGTTGGCGTTACAAGGCAGCAGTGACCTGCTCCGTATGGGTGCTAAGAACCTAATCCAGGTCCTCTGTTAGAGCAGCACAGGCTCCTAACTGCTGAGCCATCACTCCAGCTCAGTGATATTTTTGTTAGAAGGTTTGGAGTGGGCTGTTCCTGTTTTCTCCTTTTAGCAAGGTTTCCCTGTGTGACCCAAGCTGGCTTTGAATCTTGATTCTCCCAGCGCTGGGCTGACCATCCTAGCTGCCGTGGTCTCCCTACTCCTTCCTCTTTTCCTATATGTACCTTTTTATTTTGTAGCCCTGGCTGGCTTGGAACTTATGTAGACCAGGCTAGCCTCAAATTCACAGAGCTCTCTATCTGACTCTGCCTCCTGAGTGCTCTCCAAAAGCTGCCTTTTAGAGAGATTTTTGTTGTTTGCATTTTGAGAGAGTATCTCACATAGCCCAGGCTTGCCTCAGGCTTACTGTATAGCTGTGGATGACCCTGAACTCCTGATCTTCCTGCCTCCACCTCCTGAGTGTGGGGATTACAGGTATGCATCACCACACCTGGATCCTCTTCCAGAGCCTGTAGACAAACACATCTTCGAGGCCGTAGGAAAGGACTGTGCTTCATTCAGATACAACCCTGCATGTAGACTGGCTCCAGGGTGCTTGATTGTGTTCTGGCTACACGTAGAGGGAGGATACATGTCGCATCAAATGTGCTAAAACAAAACAACACCAGAAACCCAGTGTTTTCAACTAAGTTCCTGTACCAGGCTCCAACAGACCAGACTAACAATTAAAACGAAGTCACCCATGCCACCATTGTGTGTCACTAATGGGAAACAAAGTTGTTCTCTGAGAAGTCAGGAGAGAGAGAGAGAGAGAGAGAGAGAGAGAGAGAGAGAGAGAGAGAGAGAGAGAGAGAGAGAGAGAGAGAGAGAGAGAGAGAGAAGCTTCCTAACCAGGTCAGTTTCAATCTCATGACGGTGAAGCCCATCCATGTAACCTGAGGTCAATCTATCAGCTATTTTTCTTTTGTTTTGTCTTGGTATCTCTGGGTCTCAAAGAAAGTCACTTTTTTTTTGGGGGGGGGGGGGAGGGTTTCTCTGTGTAGCTCTGGCTGTCCTGGAGCTTGCCCTGTAGGTCAGGCTGGCCTTGAGCTCACAGAGATCTGCCTGCCTCTGCCTCCTGAGTGCTGGGATTAAAGATGTGCACCACCACTGCTGCCCCAGTGGAAGTCACTCTCGACTGTCCAGTCTACATTTTCCTCCTTTGCCACCCGCCCCGTCCAGCCCCTTTCTGGAGTGAAATGTTTCCTGATTCTTGAACCACAAAAAGAAGCTACTTTATTCCTTGGCCAGTGCGAGGGCTGTGAATGCCCACAGGAGCAGCAGGTTGTCCCAGAGGGCTCCCCACAGGGCTTCTTCAGAGCAGGGCCACAGGGCTAAGAAAGACCACAGAGAGAATTCTCTATTTCCTGCTGTGAGCACTGATTATTTTTAGGGTGGGTGAGGACTTGGCAGGAGCCAGGATGTGCCACATATTGCCTACTGAAGTCTTTTGTCTCTGTGGATCTCGGCTTAGCTTCCTCACCTGTAAAATGGGCCTACAGACAAGATCTGCATGACCGCTACACCGACTAATGCTTCCAGGAGCTCCAGACTGCTGCCAACGCACCAGATCCACGATATTTTTGCAATGGCAGCCTGTGCAGAATAACACAGTGAGAAAATGTCCTAGGCCACACCAGGGCTGCCCTAGCCCTTAGCAAGAGGGGCTTTGGCATATCCCGAGAGGTGACTTGAGACCAGCGCGAGCAGGCACAGAAGAGCCAAGCGTGTGAAGTACCGGTGGAACTCGGACTTGAGACTGGGTTGTCTGCAGCTGGGACACAGCCTGTACAACGGCGGGCAGGATTGCTAAGTGTCAAACAAGGGACTGGGCCGAGGCTTGGGCAAGTTGTCTTTCCGCAGCCTCATTCTGGGGCGGAGTTCTTTGAAGTTTTAGAACAGCGAAGTCAAAACTGCGTCCAGGGTCTCATGAAAGCCCTCAGGTCAGAGCAGGGGCCTGGAATATCATTTATTGAACCGTTCATTGCTTGACTTGTGATGTTTAAATATTTAGACAGATGGCATGTGGGTTATCTTTCAGACCCTTGTCACAGGCCTGACTGGAGCTCAGGGATGGTGCCATCAGGCCCAGCACATGGCACCTCTAAGCTTATTGCCTGAGAGAGTCAGATGGGAGCTGAGGAGGGGCTGAGGAGAAAAACAGTGACCAGGTTGTGAGGAGCGCCGCCAAGAGCTCCAGGCTGTCCCTAACTTCATGCCCCAGTGGGCTCCAAATGCAAGCTGCTGCAGAGCTAGGTAGACTGCTGGGATGATGGTTTGGAAATGGAGCAACATGAGGGACACAGATTATGGGACCTTCAGGAAGAAGGACCTTCAGGACCCCTGCCTGACCTGCTCAGAAGAAGCTAGCCACGAGGCTGCCATAAGGAGAGGAGGAGGGGAGCACTGTCTCCAGCTCATTTGGGTTTGACTGTGCCCCAGGAGCTTCGTCCCACATCACAGGCTGCAGCTTCCAGGCCATGCTTAGCGTAGCGAGCTGTCTGCCTTCTGGCTGGCAGGCAATGGGCCCTCATGGCATAAGCCGAGGCACGTACTGGTCAGTAGAGCAGGTGTTGCTAGGTGCTTGGGATGGAAGTGTGTGTCGCCCAAAGGAAAAATTCAGAGGATACTTGAACATGAAAGAAAAAGGTATCAAAACTAGAAGCTTCGGAGGTGGGAGATTCTTTTAAAAATCTTTCTCCACCTCTCAGAGCAGGGTGAAGACTATGAATTTGGCCCCTGAAGTTTCTCCAGCCTCTTGAGGAGCAACGTGGCTGTGTGCCTTGTCCCACTCAGACTTGCCTTTCCGTGGCAGAGAACACATTTCCTGAGATGGGCTTGAGGTCATCTTTTTCCTCTGGTTGGGAAATTCTGAAAGCATGAGGTAAGCCGTGTGGGCGAGAAGGAATGTACGTCGTGGACCTGCTGGGCATCCCATCCTGGAGAGGAGCCATTGTGGGCACAGTGGGCTCTGATGGGCCTCTTGGAAGAGGAGAAGAGACTCTTGGGAGGTGGCTAGGGTCACTTTGGTTTTCTGGTCCCCTTCTCATTAAGAGAGGCTGTGAGTGAGGAAGAATATTTCCAAGGGTTCAGCTGGAGAGACTCAGGTTGGTGCCACGCAGAATATACCACCTAAGCTCAGGGAGCCCTGGCTGCTGGTCACATCTAGGGAACAGCTCCTGCTTGCTGTTTTCCAGTCTCAGAGAAGGCACTTTGTTGGACCCAAACTTGC
The DNA here is from genome assembly GCA_902168415.1 of Peromyscus melanophrys. Taxonomy (NCBI): domain Eukaryota; kingdom Metazoa; phylum Chordata; class Mammalia; order Rodentia; family Cricetidae; genus Peromyscus; species Peromyscus melanophrys. The sequence goes on along the minus strand of CABHPR010139082.1, from coordinate 20,845 downwards.
AGCAGGGCTTTGGAGGAAAGCCACCAGTTTGGTAAGCAAGCCCTGTTCTCTACAGGGAAACCGTCTTGGTTTCCTTTCTGCTACTGTGGTAAGTACACTGACAAAGCAACTCAAGGAAGAGAGGATTTATTTTAGCTCACAGTTCCAAGATGCATTAGCGGGGAAGCCAAACCAGCAGGTACTTAAACTCATTGCACCCACAACCAGTCAAGAGCAGAGAGAAATGAATGGCTACACGCGTCCTCAGCTCACCTCCTCTTTTATACAGTCCAGAACCCCAAACCAGGGGTTGGTGCTGCCCACTTTTCATCGGGGCCTCACACATCAGTTAACATGAGTAAGACAGTCCCCCACAGTTATGCCCACAGGCTGGCCTGATCTTGACAATCCTTCACTGAGACTCTGTTGTCAAGTGATACTACATTGTGTTGATAACTAACTGTTGCAATGGTTCTCCCTGCCATCCCTTAACTTGCATTTAGGTTGGTTGGGCCAACAAGGCAGGTCTTCACCCCCTGAGATTTGCCTCTCTTTATCTTGGAGGAAGAACATGGTATCTTGGAGGGGGGGCATGGAATCCACAGAGTGTGGGGGTTTGGGAATTCCAGCCTCAGTTTGTAATTAGACATTTCTCTCCCACCTACCTGTTCCCAAATACCTGGCAGCTGCTTCCCAAATAACTGACTCAGAGGCTTAATATTACTTACAAATGCTCAGCCGATAGCTCAGGCTTGTTACTATCTAACTCTTTTTTTATTTTAGTTAAAAGGGAGGTTTATTTAGTGGCATAACTTACAAGTGAAGGGATAGGTAGGTTGCAGGGTCTGGGAAAGATGTGTAGCAGTCCAGCAGTGTTCTCTGAAGAACTCTGCTTGGTCTACCTCCAGTGTTCAGGGTCCAGGAACTAAGAACTACTAGCTAACTCTTACACTTAAATTAGCCCATATTTCTATTTATGCTTTGCCACATGGCTCATGGCTTGTTACCTCATTTTCTATATGTCCTGCTTGCCTGGTGGCAGGCTTGTGCCTCCCCGACTCTCCTGACTCTGCCCTTCTCCTTCCTATCATCCTTAGTTGGTGTCCCTGCCTATACTTCCTGCCTGGCTACTGGCCAATCAGCATTTTATTAAACCAATTCGAGTGACAAGTCTTTACAGTGTACAAGAGGATTATTCCACAGCATCAGCTTCTTAGAGGATGGGGGTGGTATAGGAGCTGTTTGGAAATAGCAATCTTGTTCCCAAACACTTTCCAACAAGTTGTATGGAAGTTAAGTAAATGGCTTGGAGGAGTTTTGAGGTAGCACCTTGATTTGGGAATACAAACATGAGGACAGCAGTAGCATTGGTGAAGCCAGTGGCACTGCCTTCCAAAGCACTTCCTGTCTCTGCTCCTCACTTTCAACCATGAACTGAGTGTGTATCAGATTCCTGGAACTGCTTAAAAGTGACCACAGATTAGGTGACTTTCAACAATGGTAATTTATTCTTATACTTCTGGGGCCAGAAGCCCCAAAGCAAGAGGTTGTCCCCAGAGGCTCCAGGAAGACAATTCTGGTTTCTCCCTCCTTCTGGTGGCTCTGGGCAGCTCTCAGCTTGTGACTGAGTCAGTCTATGAATAGGGAAATGGTAGTTTTTCCTTGGCCTGTTTTCTGCCCATATACAAGGTGATTTCCTGACATCTTTAACTTAATTCTGTTTTTCCAAATTAGGCCACACTCACAGGTTCTGGGACTTAGGATAAGGATATGAGTTTTGAGCTAGGCTAAGAGATACTTATTCAAGCCACTGTGGAGCATTTCTGTAAGCAGGTCCTGGCTGGGCCAGGTCCTTGGACAGGACAGTGTAGCATTCTCAACTATGACTGAAGTCCTGTGGTCAGACCATCCTTAGGCCCTTAGTGTGATTATCAGCAGAAGTGGCTGGTGAACTCCAGGGTCGCTTCTTTCTAGCATATTCCAAGTGCAGCTCCTGTCAGCCTCTTGGAATCTGTGGTTGTGGCTTTGGTCTACTCTATGGTTTTATAACTATATGTACATGTGCACACCCACATGTATCTTATTATATATAGTACAGTAGGCCCTCCACTTCTGAGGGTTCTCCATTTGTGGATTTAAGCAATCTCAGACAGAAAATGGAAAAAATTATACAAGGCTGTCATCTACAACATTCACTCTCAAAAACGGCATAGTTGAGGGGGAAAAAAAGAAATAATAAAAAACCCTCTCGTAACTGTTCAGTTAAGTTCATGATTTGGGTTGTTGCAGATGCTGCCCACCAACAGCCCAACACAGCATAACATCTTTTTATAGGCCATTCATTTTCTTGTATCGGGTATAAGGAATGACCTACAGGTGATGGAAAGTATACAGGAGAATGTGCAGGCTCTATACAAATGTTACAATATCATATGTCAGGGGCCGAGCGTGCATGGATTAAGATATCTGTAATAAGTGGGGCTCAGTGTCTACATTTTCCTGGTCTCTGGGTGGTTCTGACTTGGGCTACAATGAGAACAGCATTGCTCTAAGTACACAGAGAAGTTCAGCTTCTGATAAGCTCCCTCCTCCACAGCCAGGCAGTCTTTAGTAGAAGAAGCTTTAATAATGAACCAAGGACACTGACATATTCAATGAGATCATGTGGGTCCTGGTTGCAAATGGCCTGTCTGAGGACATCTTTCCATGTCATCTGGAAATTCAAATTTCAATATTTCTTGAAAAAGAATTGATGTGTCTGGCAGTCCCAATACACTGTATTCCCAGGGGAATGAACCGCCCTGATGCCTTGAGACAGGCCCCCCGGGTGTGAGTGGTGAGCCCTCCTCATTTGCATCACCTCACCAGCTGCTATGAGGATTTTGGATTTCAATTCCTATATGTGAGTGGGGCGCATACACTGTAGCCTGAAGTAATGGCTAACTTCATATATGACCTTGGTGAGGTCATCCAGACCAACTGTAGTCTGGATACCGCTGTAAAGTTTTTGGTTTGTTTTTTTTTTTTTATCACAGGGTCTCAACTATGTATCCCTGGCTGTCCTAGATCATGAAATATAGACCAGGCTGGCATTAAACTCATGGAGCTCCTCCTGCCTATTCTTCCAAAGTACTAGAATTAAAGGCATTTACCACCATGCCACACTGGGATTTCTTTTTAAAGATAAGGTTTATTTACAGACCAGGCTAGCCCTTAACTCACTTCATAGATGAGGCTGGCTCTTGAGCTTAATCATCTCACTACCTCCTGAGCACAAGGATTCACGGGTGTACCACCTGCCTTTTTAAAAAACCAAAAAACCAAAACGAGGCACTTGGGCTCAATCTTGGGCTTTGTGCATGCTAGGCAAACACTCTACCAACCAAGCTACACCCCAGCCCTTCTGTGAAGAAATTTTAGAAGTTAAGACTGAACTAGTGGACCTTGAATGAAGCAGATGGTCTTCTCCAAGCCAAAAGGCTGCGTCCAAGCAGGTGGTGAGAATCTAAGAAGGAAAAGGGATCTATCCCCCTAGGAAAAGGAACCGACTCCCCAGAGGAAAAGGGATCGACTCCCCTGAGGATAAGGGACCGACTTCCCAGAGGAAAGGGAGTCGATCCCCTGAGGAAAAGGGAATTTGTCTGCACTCGGTTCTCTGTTTTTAGACAACAAATGCAACATTACCTTGTCGCTGGTCTCCAGCCTGCTGACCTACCATGCTGACTGTGGGCTTGCCAGCTTCCATACTTGTGTGGACCAATTCCTTAAAATCCTCTCTCCTCTCCTCTCTTTTCTTCTCCTCTTTCTCCCTCTCTTCTCTCTCCACCAGCATCACCAGTAACAAAACGTATTTTAGCATCTCGAACCCTTTGACCTGATAAGGACACATAGCATTTTAATGGTATTCTTTCCAGCCTCGTGGGGGAGTGCAGGGACGGAGGGTCCATTTTTCCAAAAAGTGACCATTTTCTAATGCAGACGGGGAGCTGTGCCTCCAGAGATGCAGGCAGCAGCTAATGACGAATGTTACTGTATTAATTGTAACAAATAGTAATCAGTCAAATGCCACATTGACGTGATTAACAGTATTACTGAGTGTTATTACATGCTAATAGGCTCTGTACTCAGGGCTTAGCTGAATGTATTGGATCCTACTTAATATTTGGAATTGCCTAGCGTGGTAAGCACTGTTTCAAGGCCAGAGCAGTCACAGGAAGGAACTAACTTTCTGAAGGTCACCCAGCTCCTGTGTGGCAAACACAAGCTCTCAAGTGGACAGCTGAGGATAGTGGTGGGTCCTGCCAGCTGCACCTACATCACCCACATATCCTAAGGTTAGCCTAGACTTTTGAACTCCAGTAGCAGGCAGGAGCTAGGGTAGCTCCTGGAGCATGATGGGAAAGGAGATTGGGGATGAGGTGAGAGAAGGTTTATTTTACCCCAGCCCACGTTATCCGTTCCAGGCGAGATTATCTGTAAAGGTCACCATCCATTCCAGGTGAACCACCTGGATCTCTGTACATCACTGAACTCAAAGGGACCTGGGGATTCCTGACTCTAGCTTGGACTTCTAACTGTCCTGGTGTTGGGTCATAGCAGACTTCACATAGCTTTCTCTTCCCACCCTGTGGCTATTGCTAAGCCATTCTGAAACCAGAATTTCTTAAAATAGTGGTGCCTGCAGAAGCAAGCTTTGCTGTTTTCAACATCTTCCATGCCTCACCGAACGTATGTAGCCAGGATGCAGCACGCCACATGCTATGTGCCCTGTGGGTTTGCTGCCATTCCACCAGGGCCACATTAGTCCGCTGGATTCTTGCTTGGATACCATTGTGTCGTCAAATTGCTCTAATGGAGTCAACTGCTCTTTGTCAGTCTGTGGTAGAGCAGAAGCATCTTGAAGCTTCAGATTCCAACCTCAGCACCCTAGGGGGCTGCATTCCCATGAGCACCCCCGACCCCCACCACCAATCCACCCCAATAGTCAGACACTAAGTGCTAGTTACGGAATTTTGGTTTCCCCACTCAGGGAACATGTCACTGTGGTAATTTGAGAACATTTTTGCAAATGGCCACAGGTCTGTCTGTCTAGGTGTGGCCTGTGTGGTCCCAGAAACCATCATAACAATGCTGTCTAATGACCTCTGGTAATGGTGGCAGTGTCCTGGCTCATCTTGCTGTACATCAAGGCAGCCACATGTGGCTTCTGAGCTCTCAATATGTGGTTAGGTTGAATGAGGGATTGAACCTTTAATTTCATTTAAATTGAATTAATTTACATGTGAATAGCCACATGCTCTCACATGTAGCTACTGAATGGGCTGCCCAGCTCTTCAACAAAGGAGATTCTGAACTTGGGCAGTGGCTGAGTTTGGGGTTGAGATACATGTTGTCATGCACGGGTCCTGATGTATGCCTCATACCGGGATGTAGCCAGAGACAAAGTTTGTTCTCTGCCTTAAGTCTTTTCTAGTCAGGTACAAGAGGGGCAGGTTCATTCCCAGCCCTTTGCACAGGATCATGACTATGATGGTTTGAATGAGAAATGTCCCTCGTAGGCTCTCATATTTGAACACTTGGTCCCCTGTTAATGGTGTAGTTTGGGGAGTTTACGGAACCTTTAGGTCTTCCTCCAACAAGGTTCACTAGGGGCAGACTTTGAGAATTCATAATCTCACCCCATTTCCAGTTCTTCGTCTCCCCTCACTCCCTCTGCTTTGGGTTTGCTGTTGAAGATGTGATCTCTCAGCTTCCGGCTCCAGCTGCCCGCTGCCACACCTGCCCTGCCGTTTTGGGCTCTTCCTCTGGAACTGTAAGCCAAAACTCTCTCTTCCCTAGGTTGCTTTTGGTATGGTGTTTTATCACAGCAACAAAAAGTAAATAATGCGATGACCTTGACCAGGTAGGTCACAGCATCAGAAGGAAGAGCCGTCAATGCACTCTCTGCCTATGCCAGGAGCTTTAACCGAACAACCCTCCCCCCACCCTTGCCTTCTGGGACTCCTGGCTCAAGGTTGTTGGAGGAGAAAACAGACTCAGCAGACTCTATTGCCCTTCCTAAGCTTCATAGTGTGAAGGTAGCCAAGTCGGGACTCAAACTCGGGTCCACTGAGGCCCGTGACTTTCCCCTAGAAGCCTGGAGTGTTGCCCTTGTGCTTCTGGATGACTCTGACATTTACCAGATGGTTGCTGGGATGTCCTGGAATTGAGAGGTCAGCAGCAGAAGCAATCTGTTTTCATTGGTCCTGTGCTGATGGACTTGTGACCATTCTCAGCATCTCGGGTCTTGCTGTATCCCACCAGCATGACTCCAGTGTTAAAAATAACCACGAATGACAGGAACTGGGGGTTCGGCAGTCAAAAGGACAACATATGTTTCTCATTTTGTCTTTTTCTTCTTAATTCTCTAGACATGGATTCAACATGAAAAAGTACTTCCTGACCAAAGATTTGGAAGATACTGGGGAGGTCATTCAATGGTGAACTTACTGTCCAGAGAATTCTTTTACAGGTCTCTTTAAATTTTAAAAAGTTCTTTGACAGTATAATACATGTACATAATAAATTTTAGGCATCTCCCTCCCCTGTACTCTCTTATCCCTCTGCTTTCTCCCATGAAACACTTCTTCCCAACCAGTCCCATTCCTGTTTTCAGTGTGTGTGTGTGTGTGTGTGTGTGTGTGTGTGTGTGTGTGTGTGTGAGTGATCTACAGAGTCTAAATAGGATTATGTACATGACCATGGGTGGGAGGTTATTTACTGAGGAATGGGCAAAGTCGTGAAGAAAGTGACGACCCTTCTCCCAGCCACCAGTAGCAGTCAGTATTCTCTCATGAGCTCTTCCCTCTTCCATAAGATGTTGACTGGCCCACTCTTGTGTAGGTAACCATAGCTGCAGTGAGTTCATGAGTGTGTCTGTCATGTAATACCCAGAAGACAACATTTCACAGCTCTCCTCTCCAACCTCTGGCGGTTATGATCTTCTGGTCCCCTCTTCTGCATGCAATATCCCTTGAGCCTTCTGTGTGTGTGTGTGTGTGTGTGTGTGTGTGTGTGTGTGTGTGTGTGTGAGAGAGAGAGAGAGAGAGAGAGAGAGAGAGAGAGAGAGAGAGAGAGCGCTCGCACACACATGCCTGTGAGTGTGCACATGTGTGTGAGATGTCCAGCTTAGGGATGATCAATCCACAGTCATTTAGTTTCTGTACTTGGACCAGTTGTGAGTCTCTATACTAACCACTGTCTACCGTAGAAACAAGTGATGAAGGTTGAAAGCTGCACCACTCTATGGGTATTAAGGCAAGTATTTAGAAGGTAGTTTGGAGGTTCCAGAGATGTCTCAGTGCTTACGAGCACTTGTTGCTCTTGCAGAAGAACTGGGTTCGGTTCCCAGCACTCGTCTGGTAGTTTACAACCATCTGATGCCTCCTTCTGACCACTGAGGGGAGCAGGCATACACATGATACATACACACATATGCAAGCAAAACACTTATACACATAAAAAAATTAAAAAGTCTAAAAGACCTGCTTTAGAAGACAGTTTGATACCATATTTATTTAGCAAAATAACAATAGGAGGCTTTTCCCTGGGGCCTATGGCCTCTTAGGTACAAGTACTTGGCCACATTGATACCTAGCTTAAGTTCCCTCCTAGAGTGGGCCCCGGTCCAAACAGCAAGCAGTTGGTTGCCCCCCCTAACATCCACACCACTATTGCACCAATAGGTGTATCTTGCCAGGGTGGTCATTAACTGTAGTTTGCAGAATTCACAGCTATGTGAGACTGTTGATGACTTTCTCCCCCAGCAGCCTGGATAGCACCTGCTAGCACTATGAGAGCTAGCCAGCCAGGAGGAAGCTTCCAGGTCAACTGCAGCTTGATTTCCTCAAGTCATGAGAGCACAGTGTCTTCAGCCACAGGCTCTCATCCTCAAGTTCTGGTGGGCAAACAAGAGCAATGACAACTGCCAGTATTCATTTGGGGACATCTCTGGGAACTCTATGACCAATAATTTGTAGGGGGGTGTCTCACACCTGGTACCAAGATTTTTAATAACCCATGGCTTCTGGAAAAGCATTATTCCCCCCCCCCCATGTAGGGTACTTCCATTCAACCTCTTTTTTAAAATTCTATTTTAAATAAGTTTATGAGTAGATTTCCATATTGCTTTTTCACAGATCCTTAGTGTTGGTTATCCATCCCTAAAAGTCTCTTAATTATACAATTCTCAGTGATAAAATTCACAGGTGTTCCTTAAGGACAACAGACAAACACAGTGAGAGAAAATGCATTGTAATTCTACTCAAAGAACCTTCACTAAAGAGTTACTGCATTCATTCCTTTTTAGCTCCTTTCCCCACCCCCCCTGCGCTCAGGATTGTTTTGTTTGCTGCAGTTACCACTATAGATTTGAGGGGGATTATAGATCACGGTGGGCAGTTCAAAGCCTCCCTGGGGATCAAAAGAATGATTTAAATGAAACCACTTCTCTCTTGGTCTCTAGTCTTCTAAGGCTAGAGACCAGATTTTTTTCAAATCCTTAGTCTACCACTGACCCATGTGACCAGGCTGTAGCATATCCGGTGTTGTGTGCTGTGGGGAATCAATATCACCCGAACGGGTAGTGTTGGGTCCCCTAGACACTGGCTTGGGAACCACTGTAATGCCACATTGTTTTAAAAGTTGCCTGGAACTCTCTCTTCTCAGTAACGCGGGTCTGAGCCAGGGCTCGTGAACTATATAGTCCTGCCCACCATTTAATTTGAGCTAAGGAGATACTTTGAGGAGGGAAAAAAAAGAAGAAAAAATATTCCACAGCATGTAAATAAATCTTCTATGAAATTTCAAATTTATAAATTTCAAATTTATGAGATTCAATTAAAAAGGTTTTACGGGAGCATGGCTTCTCTGATCTATGGCCCACGTTTTTACTGCTCTGGGTATGAGGGCAGAGGCCAGAACAAGCACAAAACCCGAAGTACTTACCCTCTGGCTCTACAGCAAAAGTTTGAAGAGCTCTGATGCGTGGCAGTGGGTCCCAACTTCGAGCTGCCTCTCAGAATCCCTGGGGGAACTTTGAAAACCACACAACTACCTGGGACTATCTCCACCCCGGCCCAGGGTGCTTCTGGAGGTCAGGGGCTTAGAGAAGCAGGCAGCTGTGCCTGAGACTTAGAGTCAGTCTCCTTTGGACAAAGCCTGGTGTCCTGGGCTGTTCCAGATGTGCACACAGCACTCGTGTTCCTGGAGAACGGGTCCTTAAGTCTGGCCTAGAAAGGTCCCCCTGCAGGATGCCAAGGGCTTTCCTCTGTGCCCCAGCTCAGTCCTCTGCCCCCCTCCTTAGCCATAGCTTCCTAGACTCCTTGGCAGTTGGAGGGGAGCAGCAGGCCACGCGGCCCCTGGGCTGGTCCCACCAGGAACGCCCTGTCTGGGCCGCGTGTCTCTCCCTCTTGCTTATGTTTCTGGCACCAGCACGGTAAGTCCTGCGCCAGCTGCACACACACTCGGCCTGAGCCGGCTCTGAGCCGAGCTGGGAAGAGCGAACGGAAAGTGTTGGTGTCGGCAGGCATTTTCAGCTCCGTGGCCCTCTCTGTCCTTAACTCCCCTCTCACGCTCCATCTTTAGATTTCTGACTCCTTCCCTCCTCAACCCGTCCATTCTCCTCTATTCCCCCCCACCCCCACCCCACTCCCAAGTCCTCACCTGCCTTTCCTCTTTCCCTGACATCCCCCACTCTGAGTTCTCTAGAAAGTCAGACTCCACCGCTTAAGCAGAGCTGCGTGCACTGGCAGGCGCCTTTCCAAACAAGGAGGACAGGACCGTAGGCCTGCCCTCAGGGAGCTCCTTCCAGGGGAGAGCCAGACAAGGTGCTTTTGTGGGAGTGAGGTTACCTCAACTTTAATTCTTTTTTTTTTTTTTTTTTTTTTTTGGTTTTTTGGG
>CABHPR010139082.1:730-10827 GCA_902168415.1 Peromyscus melanophrys | reverse complement strand
TCAACTTTAATTCTTTTTTTTTTTTGTTTGTTTTTTTTGGTTTTTCGAGACAGGGTTCCTCTGTGTAGCTTTGCGCCTTTCCTGGAACTCACTTGGTAGCCCAGGCTGGCCTCGAACTCACAGAGATCCGCCTGGCTCTGCCTCCCGAGTGCTGGGATTAAAGGCGTGCGCCACCACCGCCCGGCTCAACTTTAATTCTTAGTAAACAAAGAATAATCGAGTATATTTGTCGGGTCCAGTGGGATGTGTTGACAGAGGTAGACTTTGTGGGACGCTTATATCATGTAAATTCACGTAGCCATTGTCTCATATTTATGTCTTTTTTTTTTTTTTAAATAGCGAGAACATTTCAAATCTATTCTTTCAGCAATTTTAAAATACATGATATGTTAGTATTAACTGTGATGGGCATATGGTGCAGTAGATCTTGGATTTATTGCTTGTGTGTTCCCAGACCTTTGTATACTTTGGGCACGCCATTCTCACACCCCACTCCCTGCGTCATGCCCCTTGGTGAGTTCCATTTTACTCTGTTGCTGCAGGTTCAATTCTCCCAGATTCTGCATTGAAAGCAAAATTGGATGGCTTTGATGGTTTGAAACTAACTGATCCTCAGGCGTTGACTATATAGTTGCAAATGGCTGGATTTCCTTTTTATTATTTACTTATCTTTAAAATTGTATTATCTATTTATTTTCATGTATGTGTATGTGAGTGTGACTGTTTGTCTGTATGCACCGTGTGTGGGCAGGTGCCCTTGGAGGCCTTAAGAGGGTGGAAGAGGGTATTGATCTGCTCAAACTAGAATTACAGGCAGTTGTAAGCTGCCATGTAGGTCCTGGGAACTGAGTCTGGGTCCTTTACAAGAACAGCCAGTGTTCTTAACCACCTCTCTTCAACCCCAGAGTCTCCTTTTTAAAGGCTAAATAGCATTCTTTTGTGTAAGTAGCACCTTGCCTCCATTTCCACGTGGAACCTAGCTTGGCTCCATATGCTATCTGTTGGGAATAGAACTGTGGTAAACAGAGAGAAGTCTACCCTGAAGTGAGACCCTATATCACATGGTGGCTCTACTTTTAACTTTGGAGGAACCTCCGTACTGTTCTCCATCTGCCTCGTTTCATCCCTACCCACAGAGTCAGAGGCATTTGAACAGTACCCTAAGAAGTTGACCTTGAACTAAAGACATGGTCATTTCAGCTGGGCAGCACCCATGAAGACTCCAGCCTGGCTGTGTGGAGTCAGGCTCAGCATGGGAAACTGGGGCAAGTCAGGTTCAAGGTGGAGAGTGTGCTCCCCCAAACGGAAGGGCAGGTACATGCAGGAGCCCATAGACATGCCCCTCTTAGACTCAGGCATGCTTCCCAAGCTAAAGCCCACAAGAGGGTCCAAGTGTGGAAGGCTGTGGTCTGATTTACAGTTCCAGAAGTTTGCTGTGGCTACACAAGGATGACCTGATGTGCCTCATCTACAGCAGGAAGTTTGCTCTAATCTAGAAGGCTGAGATCTGAAAGAGAGAAGAAGGAAGGCGGGGAGGGGAAGGAGATGCTCTGAGTGAGGTTTAGGACTTAGGGACCAGGAAGGAGGCGTGAAGGAAAGGCAGGAGTGGAGGATGACATTGACTTTTGTGTGTGCAGTTCTCTGAATGATACTGTTAGTCAGCTCTGCTGCCAAACAAACAGTCCCACCATCTCAGTGGTCTGCATCAACAAACTTTTATATCCAGGAGACTAGGCTGGCTTTGGGAGGATGACCTGCTTGTCTGGGCCAGGCCTCAAGATGGCTTCAGCGAGTTCATTCCGTAGCTCACTTTATTCTGGGGCCACAACTAAGGGCAGTTACCACTTGGCACAGGCTCTCGGCAGGGAAAATATCACGGTGCATGCCACACAAGCATCTTTAACAACTTAACTTGTATCTCATCAAGTACAAGGCAAGTGAAAGGGCATCCAAGGAGACAGGAGATAAGGTACCCAAGGACTAGGGCTGGGCCAATCTTCCCTGGCTATCTAGTGAGGTTTCCTGCTCTCCCCTATAGTGGGACTTTCTTTGGACCACCAGCCCCCAAATAGTGACATGGAGATTTATTATTAATTATGAAAGCCTGGCCTTTAGCTTAGGTTTGTTCCCAACTAGCTCTTATATTAATCTACATTCTGTCACGTGGCTCTTCATCTTCCCTCCATTCTGTATGTCCGACTCCCTCTGTGTCTCTCTGGCATCTCTCATGCACCTGGTTCATCCGCTGAGTTCCTCTCTTTCCCCAGAAGTCCCGCCTATTCTCTCCTGCCTAACTATTGGCCATTCAGCTCTTTCTGAAACCAATCAGGTGCCTTAGGCAGGTGAGGCAAAACATAGACACATCTTCACACAGTGTAAATAAATATTCCACAACACTCCCTGAACCAACAAAGATCATTTGTATGACGTATTTTTTTAAAGGGCACCTGTACACATATGTGAGGTTACCAGAAATAGGCAGGGTGATAGTTACAAATATTACTGCCTACCTGCCCTTCTGTTTGTGCTGCCTGGGTAGTTTACAATGGACAGAGCCTTAATTAACCCTTACAGTTCTGGAGGTGGGGATGGCTGAGATGGAGGGGTGGGATCTGGTGAGGGCTGTGTCACACTGTGGCAGAAGAAAGCCTCGTGTGAGGAGAGAGCAAGAGTCAGACTATAGACTTTTCAGGGTGGACATCAGTCTGTTCCCAAGGGTGGAGCCCCGTGAGGTAAATACCTCTTATGCCAGCCTCCCAGCCCTGCCGCTCTGGGATTACGTCTCCGGCGCATGCTTATTAAGGGTGTACTTAACAAATGCCTGTTCCATGCCCTGCTCTCTGCCTGACCAGCTATGTGAGGGAAGAATGATGTCAGTATTGGAACTTAACTTGTCTTCTGACGTAGAAAACAGGATTTCAGTGTCCTGAGGACAAATCATGCCATCAGATGGGGCTCCCGCAAGGATTTCAGAATTAACCAATATGTAAACTTTATCACTTTAGAACTAAAGTAGGCCCTATCAGAAACTTAAAACAGGGCCTTAACGACCCAAGCATGTATTAACCCATTTATTAAGAAGTTTAGAGGTAGACAATCCACGGCAGGACCCAAGCTTGTTGTTGCTTTTTATTCCATTGTCCGCAATGAGCAGCCTTAAGGTGTCTTCATTTTCTATGTGGCTGCTGGAGCTCCGGCCATCACATGAGCTGCAGGCTTTTCCTGCAGGTCCTTCTAATTCAGTCTTTGTAGATGTCCTCACAACGCTGAGGTGCTCTTCTTACTAGACACACGCCCACACCTAGCTCCAAGAATGACTGGGGAACAAGACTTTAGCTAGATGCAGTGCTTCCCCGAATGAATTGGGCTTCTGCTCTTCCCGTGGCTTAGACACGGCTTGAGGGTATCTGGAAGTTCGGTCTCCAGTGTAGCAATGGGTAGTGGGGGTTGGGGGGGACCCGGAAGAGTTGGAGCCTAGTGGAAGGCTATTAGGGGTAGAGGTTGGTATTGAGGATGGATTAGTACTAGCCTCAGGGAATGGATTAGTTCTCAAAGATTAAGTTGTTGGGAGCATAGTCAGCGGCTTCCTGTCTTGACATGTGATCTCTCATGCATGTTTATTGTGATGCCAGAGCCACACGGATTCCAGCACCATGTTCATAAGCCTGCAGGACCAAGTAATAAATCTGCTTTTCATATAAAGTACCCAGCTTTGGGTATTTTGTTACAGCATCAGAAAGCCAATTAATAGAGTTCCTAAGCCACAAGGGGAACATATTGAGGGGGCTCTGGGCCTCCTCTTCCTTTCCTCCCCAAACAGAGAAGCTGTGTAATGGTACCAACAGCCCCTGGGCTTAACTCCCGCCTCTTCTATTACTCATTACACCATTTAAGAAGACTCAAATAGTCTCTCTGAACCTTCAGATGCCCGTTCAAAAAAAATAGACCATTGGCCACAGCTGCCTTCCCATGGTAACAGTGACCATATGGGACCACCAACTGTATGAATTATAACACATAGGATTGGTGTTTAAAAATGGAAAAATTAGCAAAATTGAAAATACAGCAAAAACCTGTTTAGCCTAATAGGGACCACTGTATGGATGGGTGGCTTCTACCTTGACAGCTATCCTGTCCCCAAATCCTGCAGTTCTTTTTATAATGTGTGACCAGAGCATGGGAGCAGGCAGGACACAGAGTGAGGATAGACCTGGCCCTGCTGAGGTCCAGGGCATGTTAGTAATCTTTCTGTTGCTATGACACAAAGACATTAGAAAATCAAGTTATAAAGAGGAAAGGTTCGTTTTGAGTGACACTTTCAGGGGCTTCACTTCATGGTCTCTGGATCCTATTGCTCTGAGCATGTAGCACCAGAAACATATCCTGGTGGGAACCTGACCAAAGAGGCCTGTGGGCAGCCTGGAAGTAAAAGAGAAGGAGGTCCCAATGTCCCTTGTAAGGGCACACTCCAGTGGTCTAACTTCTTCCTACCAGGCCCTTCCACTTAAAAGATCTACCTTTGCGGGGTGGTGGTGGCACATGCCTTTAATCCTAGCACTCGGGAGGCAGAGCCAGGCAGATCTCTGTGAGTTCAAGGCTAGCCTGGTCTAAAGAGTGAGATCCAGGACAGGCACCAAAGCTACACAGAGAGACCCTGTCTTGAACCCCCCACCCTCCCAAAAAAAGATGCACCTTTAGTGCCCAGACTGGAGACATTTAGGGCCTTGACGGGAGACATTTCAGATCTACACAGTAGCAGAATGTTCTTCTCTGTTGGAGACTGTGTGTGCCTTGCTGGATTGCTTCCCTGTGGACGCGCCTTTGATCCTGTGGTTCTTGCCCATTCCAGCCATTCTGTGCCCAACAGACAATTACTGTCCAGCCTGCTAGTTAAGGTCTCCATCCATTACTGTCCTTCACGGTTCCAGGTGAGGCCTGAATACAGCAGGGTACTGCTCCTGGGTATCAGCTGGAACTGGGGTCACCTGATTGTTCTCCTGGACTGGTCCTTCTAGAAGTTTCTCCTACATGGTTGGCAGGGATTCTGGGAGATCAGCTGGGTCACTGACCAGCCTCTTAGCATGCTTTCTCCAGGTGGCAAAGAAGCTGAGCTCTGAGCAGACACAGCCCCAAAGCCAACGCTTCAAGAGAAAAAAGGAGGACCCTGCTAGACAGAAGCATCACACTTCTCTGGAGTCAAGGCCCCAGGAGCAGACTTCCCTCTCTGTGGGGAGGCGTGTCTTCAGGGAAGGGGAGGACACACAGCAGCACCTCAGACACCAGCTGCTACAGTTGCCCTGGCTGTGTGCTCAAACCACTGACATCAAGTGTGACCCCAGAGACCTCTGTGGTTCGTGATCTGGTCTCGTATGGTCTGGGCATCTTTCTACCAGAAAGCTCCTGGGGTTGTTTGAAGGCGAGTCAAGGCTGAGAGCCTTGACTTAACCCAACTATGAGTAAAAACCAAACCAAACCATAAAACCCAGGGAAGGCAAAAAGGTAAGGCTGGGTCCATGAGACCGGGAGGTGACTGGTCTGCACCCCTGTTAGCTCTCCACTGCTGTAACAAATCACCGGAAATGGTGGATTTATAAAGGGAAGGGGTTCTATGAGCTCACAGGTTTGGGGGCTCCCACTGCTTTAAGCCTCAGAAGGATGTGCCCGATAATAATGGTGGGGAGTACGTTGTAGAGACATTGGTTTTCTTATGGCCAGGAAGCTTAAGAGGAAGCAACCAAGGCACTCCAGCCCCCCCCCCCCCTCGTAGGCATGCCCCAAATGACACAAGGACTTCTTCCTAGGCCTACCCACTAACGGCTGCACAGCCTCCCAGCACTGCCACACAGGAACTAAGTCTTTGACACACAGGCCTCTGGGCAGCGTTCAAGGTCCAAGCCATAGCAGCTGCCTCTCCATGTTGGCTAGGTCCCCATGACACTGTTGCTTTTAGGTGTGGCTGGGTCTGCATAGATTATAAAGCCACCCATAGGCATCCTTGGCTTTACTTAGTTTGGCCAGTTTTCCCCATTGCCTTTACCAGAAATTAACTTGGTATAACTAACCAATTAACATGGTATAAATTCTCACGAAAAGGCTATCAGTCTCCTGGTTGAGAATTTGGGCTCAGCCAGCCTAACTACAGTTAGGATACCTTTCCCTCAAATGGGTGTGGCCTAAAAGAAGGCTCTCCAGCCCTCACTTCAGAGGCATGCTTATGAATATTCATGGTCCTGTCTTCTGGCCTCACAACACTAGAAAACATGATTTATTCCTGAGGCTAATGAGCTCTTCAGTTTCTTTCATGGTAGAGAAAGCGGTCTTGTTTTTCTGGATAATTTATTTTTGGTGCTAGTCCATTTTCTGGAAAGAATCTTTCCATTAAGATGCTGAGCACATTTCAAGAGAAGAGTGGAGCTGTGAGAAGCCCTGCACAGAGGAGCCTGCCCACCTGGGCATGCCACCAGGAGAGCTGTACCGAGGCTGGTGGCAGTGAGGCTCAAGGGGGAGGTGGTTTTTAGGAGAGGGTATGTGATGGGAACCACCGAGGTGGCACCCTGTGGAATGCACAGAGCTCACTGCGAGTCATCCATGGGAGTGGGTGTGGACAGCACACACAGCTGGACTGAGGTACCGAGGATCTATGTCCAGTGAGTTATGAGACATTAGAACCTGGTTCACTCTACTGACAGAGCCCAGAAGAGAAAGCTCCCACCTCTGTCTCTGTCTCTGCCTCTCATCTTCATCTGGCTCCAGTACCCCATCCACACAGTGCCTCTCCACTTGCCGGCTGCCCTGTGAACTCAGTGGTCTTCAGCTCCATTCCTGCCCTCTGGTGCTGAGTGGGCTGCCAGGGCGGCTGGAGTCCTGCAGGTGGCACTTCACAGATACAGCAGCAAGTTGTCTTCTGCAGAGTCAGTCCATGGGAGTCACTGGAGGGGAACTAGAAGCCAGCAGAAGTTATAGGCGTTTGTGAGCTGCCTGACGTTGATGCTAAGACCTGAACAAGAGTTTCTGAAAGAGCTGTACTAGATCTCAGCCACCGAGCCGGCTCTCTAACCCCCTCGCTGCAGGTATTAATTTTTAAGTATCTTTCCCTTTCCCTATCAGCCCTTCCAACGCTGCTGTCCCTGCTTAGTGACAGACACTCTCTAAGGCATTCTGTGCCTACCTGAAACAGCTGACAACATCAGATCCTATGTAACCATGCTCTCCACCCATACACACACGCCTGAGGTAAAGGTTAATTGGTGAATTAAGTATAGTAAGAGACTGAGTCAGTAATAGTAGAACAACTATAAAATGTATAGAGTCATACAAGTTGTTTAGAACGTAAATAATATACATTATTTCATTTTGGCACTTTCTGTCCAGTATTTTCAGACCGCCGTTGACCATGGGCAGCTGAAACTGCCAAAAGTAAAACCACAGATAAGAGGGGCACTCTTGTATGTTGGTGGTCAGTTCCCTGTATCAAATGGCTCATCTTTGAAATAACTGAGGAAGCCCCTATTTCTCTAACCGAACCGAGACAATTTTAGGGGGTTATCAGTGTTGTGTTAAGATTTTGTCTTTTCAGGAGAAAAATAACATCTGGGCATGATTGTGCTATTTTTTTCCTGATTTCTCTTCAGTATGACACATGCCCTTGGCCTTCAGCTGAAGCCTTGTCCCCTGTCCTGTAGTTCCCAGGTCTGTCTCAGCTCTGGCTGCTGTCCCTTTGGCCACTACCTATTCCTGGTGGTTTCTACAGCTGGATACATGTTTCCAGCTAAGGTCAATCCAGAGTAAGAATGATAGGGATTTAACCTTCTGCCACCCCCATCCCAGTTTTCAAGGGTCTAGCATGCTTAGTCAGCTCAGTTGGCTTGAACAGCAGGCGTCTGTTTCTCACAGTTCTGGAAGCTAAACTTCCAAGGTCAAGGTTTTCATCATAGCAATGATAACCCTAAGTATGACAGCTGAACTGGCTAGCATGAATCTGTAATCCCAGCCCTCCTATGGGAGCATGAGAGTTGAACTGGAGAATCCCTGGAAACTCGGGGACCAGCTAGCTTTAGACAGCAGTGAGCAACAAAGGGACCCTGTCTAAGCAAGGTGGAGGGTGAGGACAGACACCTGAGGTTATCCTCTAACTGCCACATGTGCCCTGTGCAAAACAGGAGGAGAGTCCTCATTAGGAATTGAGCTGCTGGCAAAGAGGACCACAGAAGAGCTGGGAGACAGTTCACTAGATAACGTGCTTGTTAGATCACAGGTGTAAGGACCTGAGTCTGAACCCCCCAAACCCATGTAAAGCTGGTGTGTGGGCTAGTTCTATGCCAGCTTGACACAAGCTAGAGTCATCCGAGAAGAGGGAACCTCAATTGAGAAAATGCCTCCATAAGACCAGGCTGCAGTTTGCCAGGTATGGTGGCACATGCTTTTAGTTCCAGAACTTAGAGGCAGAGGCAGGAAGCCAGCCTGCTGAAACATGGAGTTAACCAGTATTCATATGTGTCCGTGTACTTGTTTGTTATTTCTCTCTCTCTCTCTCCTCTTCCAGATGGGGTCGTTGCTTTTGTTTATTTCTGTCTCTGGACCTTGCTATGGGTTGTTGCACAAACCTACAGAAACCCACGCCGTGGTCTTCTCAGCTCATCTCCCAGAGAGCTTCTCAAGGCTCCTCACTCTGCCACACCCACACTGGCTTCTACCTGGTCTCTGGTCTCTGGCAACTCCTCCACCTCATTGTCTGCCTCCCATTTCCAGTTCTTGATCAGAACCCAGTGCTTTGCAAATTCCCCACCCTTACACATCCTGTTCATTTAGGGGCCCCAACTTCCAGAAACCTTACTTCCCTACCAGATGCTCATTGTATCAACTCCCCTGAGACAGCTGGAGGCAGAAAGGGGCTGAGGGACCCAGGTTTGACAAAGGGAAAGTGAACTGGGGGGTTTTCTGTAAGCTTCCCTCTAATGGAAGAAAGCACTGTCTTATTTCCTTCACTCCCCAGTATGGCTTGACTCAAGGAGTGTGAGGCAGCTAGTTTGAGATGCAGCCTCAGGAGATACCTGTAGGAGAGAAGTGGGGAAGGAAGGGTAGTAGTGGACAGAGGTTTAGCTGCTGATGTGGGTGACAGGAGCCTCATCAGACAGGCATCCCTGGAAAAGGTGCAAATCACCTACCTTAGAGTCATCCCTGAGAAAGTCATGACATCAGTACTAGGGTTCACAAAGGAACAGAACTGACCCAACGTGTAGACATTACAAAGGGATCCATTCAGTCGGTTTATGTGACAGCAGATGGGTAGTTACAATGGCTTGATCACACTGGAGAAGCTGAGAATCCAGTAGCTGGCCAGCTCATGAGGCCAGATATCTCAGTAGTCCCAATCTGATGCTGACCACTTAGAAGAAGGTTTCTGGAGAGTCACTGCTCTTCGTTCATGTTGGAAGCCTGAAGAAGCTGGACTCTGATGCTAGCCAAGGCTGGCAGCAGCAGCTGTAGGCGGGGTTTTCCTGTGCTGGCAGCCGCTCCCAAATAATCACCCAGAAGCTTAATATTAATTGTAAATGCTCAGCTGATAGCTCAGGCTTGTTACTAGCTAACTCTTACATTTAAATTAACCCATATTTCTTTTCTTTTTTTTTTTTTTGGTTTTTTGAGACAGGGTTTCTCTGTGTAGCTTTGCGCCTTTCCTGGAACTCACTTGGTAGCCCAGGCTGGCCTCGAACTCACAGAGATATGCCTGCCTCTGCCTCCCGAGTGCTGGGATTAAAGGCGTGCGCCACCACCGCCCGGCTAACCCATATTTCTTATGTACACTTTGCCACATGGCTTGGTACCTTCTCTCAGCACAGTGTGCCCATTTTGCTTCTCCTTCTGTCTGCTGGCAACTCCTCTGACTCTGCCCTTCTTCATCACAGCATCCTTAGTTTGGTTTTCCCTCCTATACTTCCTGCCTGGCTATTGTTAGATTTTCTTATACTCTAGTCCCATGTTAGGCACCAAAATGTTGTTGATTGGTTTTGCTCTTTTGGGGGGCCTGCCATCTAGCTTCCAAATAAATCACACACACACACACACACACACACACACACACACACACACACACACAC
>CABHPR010139081.1:31664-43577 GCA_902168415.1 Peromyscus melanophrys | reverse complement strand
ACACACACACACACACACACACACACACACACACACACACACACACATACACACAGTACTAGGGCAAACTTGGAGAAAATCTCTCCAGTTCCAATTCTCCTGAAATTGGCTTTTCACGGCAAGAGACTTGAAATGAAATCCTGTTTTTCTATTTCACTGAACAAACAAAGGGGAATGAATAGGACCAGGGTCATGCAGCCCTTCACCTTAAAATCCTATTAAAACAAAACAAACCCAATAATAACAAAAAAGCATAAAAATAGCATAAAAAAGAATCTCCCAAAATGAAAGAATGCATGCCATATCCGGTTTGGTTTGGCACTTGCAGAGAGACTAGGGCACATTGAGGATGGTTACCTGTTGACAGGCGAGTTTCCAATTGAGCCGAGCAATAAAAACCAGAAAACATAGGGTCTGACAGACACTGCAGATGACGATCCCTGACCACAGACCTGCACGGGGAGATATTTGACAGGTTAGCTCAAGGAGACAATAGCAACACTAAGTGAGCTTTCATGGGCAAGATAGAACACACAGTGGGCTAGAGACCTCCATCCTGCAGAGGCTCAGCACTTCCTAAGGCCACCTGCCATGATTCACAATGTCAGAGCAACAGGTCCAGGAAGCTATTTAGGTCCTTTTTGCTCATGGTGATTGGATATTAAAAAATGGGCCAGTTGTAAAGAAATACTTTCTCCAGAAAAATCATTGTTTTGTGCTCCTCAAAAGAGGAGACTAACTTTTTTTTACATAGGTATATATGTGGCCTACACATGCATGTGTGTGTGTTTGCATGTGTGTAGACATATTGGGAGGGTGCATGTGTTTGTGTAATTGTGGAGGCTTGAGGTTGATGTCAGGCATCTTCCTTGATTGCTCTCCACTTATATATTGAGGCAGGGTCTCTCTCCACCTTATATATTGAGGCAGGGTCTCTCACTGAACCCAGAGCTCACTGTTCTGGCAATCTGACTGTGCAGCTTGCTCTGGGGATTCCCCGACTTTGCCTCCCTACACTGGTATTACTTGGTTTTACACCCACCCAGCTCTTTACCTGGGCTCTAGGGATCCAAACTCCAGTCTTCATGGTTGTGTGGCAAGCACTTTACCAGCTGAGCCATCTTGTCAACTAAAACTAACATATTTATGGCCAATAAGTGAGTTTAAATATTTCATTTTTAATTTGGATATTGTTCCTAGGGGCCTTTGATTTGAAAATTATTGTATGTTACTGTCAACTAAAAATTAGCAAAACAGAATATTAAACCTCTCATTAAAAACATCCCTGGAAGGAAGAATATCATTATAATCTCAAACAAATTTTAAAATATAATTTAAAAATCCCTAAAGCTTATGTACATTCTTGATGTCTAAAAAGGAAACAAACTACCAGGGATGGAACCCAGGGCCTCACACGTGCCTGGCATGCACTGTCTACTGAGCTGCACCCTCATTGGAAGAGACTGTCTTAGAAATCAAGCTCTACATTCCAAAATTCTGCTTGTAAAACCCTGCTCCTACTTTACATGGATATGGAGATGACATGTGATAGTAGAAAGGTTAAAATAGAACCCACCAATCTTTTTTCATTGTTTGTTTTGTTTGAGACAGGGTCTCACTGGTTGGCCTGGTATTCACTATGTAGACCAGGCTGGCCTCAAACTCACAAAGAT
Source organism: Peromyscus melanophrys (assembly GCA_902168415.1). Lineage (NCBI taxonomy): Eukaryota > Metazoa > Chordata > Mammalia > Rodentia > Cricetidae > Peromyscus > Peromyscus melanophrys. The sequence continues at coordinate 41,904 of CABHPR010139081.1, read as the reverse complement.
CAGGCTGCCTCTGCCTCCCCAGTGCTGGGACTAAAGATGTGTGCCACCACACCTGGCAGAAATCACCAATCTTAAAAATCTCCCAGAGATTTCTGCTCACCCTTGAAACCTAACTTTGGGCACAAGCTTTGCTTCCAGGGCTGGTTACACTTGGGAAGGACTGGAGAGCACATAGAGTAGATCCCCATATCCTGGTAAGTCTATCTAATAAACTTGCATGGGGTGCATGAGGAACCACAGATGATGAGCAGTTTGTCCACAGTGAATGGACAGCAGAAGCAAAGTTCTGCCAGTCAGGAAGGGCTGAGCACACAAATGGACGCTGACCACAGCACATGAGACTCCAACTCTGCAACCCATTACTGCAGCAACCAGCCCATGTAAGGAGCCCCTCTGCCTCATGACAGCCCAGGAAGGCCATCTTCCAGAAACTACACCCATAGAGAGCTAGGTTGCCACCACTAGGAAGCTAAACAGTGACTGTAACCAGCAACCAGCAACTGACAATCTCCTCATCTAGACCATTCTCAAATATTAAGCCTTGACCAATCACACGAGGCCATGTCTCTTCAGCTGCTTTCAATCAGAACACACCTGAGCCATCCTCATCCCCCATAATGCTCTCCACTCCTCCGCTTGCCTTTCAACTCTCTGCCAAGTCACCGATGGGAGGGCCGATTCCCTTGCCTAACAGGATCCAAATACATAGATTTTGCTAACTGATCAGATCCATAGAAGGGCTAAGGCTAAACTCTGAGTCATAGTTCAAAGGCTTATCTTTACTTTACTCTGGTAGGTTTACAGCTCTGCTCCTTGGTGCCAACTGCCCTTGAATCTCATTTATCAGGAGTAATCGATCAGTCTGATCTTCATAGGAGTAAAGTCAGTGACCACCTGTCAGTCCCAGGATAGAGTAAGAAAGGCCTCTGGCTTCCTCCTTCAAATTCCCAGTTCCTACACAGAAACTACAAGCTCATTCCAAAGATTTTTAACAGAAATACCCAGCTAGCTCTAGCTGTAATTTGAGTTAGGAACTTGATTTCCACTAATGTCATAATACCTATTAAAAGATACAGGGTGACTACCAGAATCCTATCCTCTGGGCAGGGCCAGGAATTTGTGTGTTTGAAAACCCTGTGGGAAATTGATAGCCATTCCGATTAGTCAGTCTGCATGTGAGAGTCTGCAGCCTTCTGAGGTGCTCCTGGGAACCTCATGTACACACTGCACACCCTAACGGTGGCAACATGAAAGGTGAAACCAACCTGTACTATATACTTGTATCTAAGAGGCCATTGGAAGGACCAAGTACATGCTCACCCACAGCCCTCAGCTCCCCAGGGCCCCTGCCATTTTCCCCAGGAATACCCTGATCTACTTTTCACACAGCAGATCAGCTTTGTCAATTGAGGTAAGAGGAGCCAAATACAGACCTTGGGACATAGATGTATCTATATTTAAAATAGATTCCTTTCTAAGATTTTAACTCAGCCAGACATAGGGACACACACCTATATTCCCAGCACTTGGGAGGCTAACCAGGAGGATCCCACGTTCAAGGCCTCCTTGGACTACATAAGAAGACTCTTTCTAAAATAAAAATAAGAGAAGAAAACAACAGAACAAGGTTGGACATAATTGGACATGTTGGTGCATGCCTTGAATCCCTGCACTCAGGATGCAGAGGCAGGTGGCTTTCTGTGAGTTCTAGGCCAGTTTGGTCTACATAGTGAGTTCTAGCCTAGCCAAAGTTATATAATAAAACTATTTTTTAAAAAAGAGTAAATTTCAGGTGTATCATTTATTGTATAAAATGATAACATCACAAGGAGATGGAAAATCTAATTACCTTGGCCTTGAACAGTCCATGTTGTCTGCATACATCAAAACAGTACTTTGTGCTCCATAAATGTTCATAATTGTGTTTATCAATTAAAACAATATTACTAAAAATATAAAAGAGACTAAAGTATCTCCTTAGTATTTTGTACTGATTGCATGTTACAATAATATTGGAATAATATTTTGGAAATATTGTGTTAAATAAAAATACTACTCAAAAAACTAGACTCCTCTAAAGTGTTTCCTTTGGCTTTGTCCTGGGCAGACCCAAGCCACGAACAATGCCAGAAACTCAGCCAAATATCATCCGCGCCTTCACGGCCACGGAACTCTGGCGCTCTCCTTCTGTGAAGAACGCCAATATTTTTAATTAAAATATTATTGAACTTGAGAAAAAGGAGTGACACACTTAAATATGTGGGACTGGAAGTCCTCGGCAGCTATCGGATGACGCCTGAGCACCTCCGAGCCCGCCACATACTGATGGACTCAAACAAACCATGCCGAAGTCAGTCACTACTTTACCCCAAAGACAACAGTTGGGTTTTCACATAACCATTTACTCATTGCCAATGTGATCTCAATTATTATTTTAGAAATCAAAGCTGGGCAGTTATCTAGTTCCCTACTTAAAAAAAAAAAAAAATGAACTCTGATCATTTCAGAGCGTGTGGGTTCAGCTCCTTGCTCCAAACACAGCAAGGTCACACAGAGGAATCTGCCCCAGAACCCTTCGCTCTACATTCCTCCCATGTGTCCCTCTGCAGAGATAAAGGGGAGACATGGATGATGACAAGTGCGGAGCAGAGGCTGCAGAGGGTGACAAGGTGACAAGGAGCCCACCGCCAGCCCTACCCTGTACTGAGTACACAGGGTACTGTTCTGGGAAGTCTGGTGTCTAGCCCCATGCATCCTAACCTAGGGCTTCCCCACATCACCCCAAACTCCTCAATACACCAGGAGAAGGCCTTGGTACTGAGGTGTCATGCTAGGGGCCTCACAGTACTATTCATTCACAGACCCTCGTTCAAGGAACAGGATAAGGTCTACATACAACATGTTTCCCAGTGCTTCAGAGGTCCTGGCCATCAAGTCCTGGGCCTAAGGACTGGCTGATTCAGAATGAGGAGACTAGGAAGGACCCTTTACCATACCCACGGCTGACACATGGACAACAGGGGAGTGACCAGGCAGCTCTGGGTTCACAGTCACGTTTCACCCACTGCCTGCACACTCACTCTCTGACAAGGTACAGGAGTGTGGGGAAAGTCAGGGCAGAGGAGTGAAGTTTCCCTGCGCTTGGACATCATCCCCCGGGCCTGTGGACAGCTGGCCTGTCTTCCCGCAGTTAGGCTTACCTATCACTCCCAGCTTGGCTGCGAACATCAGTGTAATCCCGATGGGGAGACCAATCACATAATACCCGATGGCGTTAACAATGGCTCCAACCTTCTGGTTTCCAGTGCCCCTCAGAACACCACCACAGGTACACTGTGGGAAGGTGACATCCATCAGTACAAACACAGCTGGTGCTTCTAAAGACCCCGCCTCCTAAGCGTAGAGAGCCTCTCTGTGGTCCTCAGACTTGAACATGACTCTAATAATGCTTTGCAGAAGTGGCCATGGTTAACAATCAACAGTAGCCCCTCTAGACCACTCTAGCCTCTCTTCCCACTTGAAATTTAGCATAATCTGAGGAAATAGCTTACGCAGACCATGGAAGCGTGTGGGGGAAATCAGGCCCAATACTCACAGCAAGACTTTCAAAGAGGTGGGACGCAGCATAAATGGGGACCACTTGAGCCACCAAGGCCACAATGTCTCTGTCGGAAAAACAGAGCACATGGTAATTAGTGAGAAAGAAAGGGCCAGAAAGATGGCTCAGTGGTTAAGAGCACTTGTTTTTGCAGAGGATCCAGGTTCTATTCCCAGCTCCCACATGACAGCCTTGTAACTGCCTCTGACTCCAGTTCCAGCAGGTCCAAGAGCCCCTTCTGCCTTCCATGGGCACCAGACATGCATGTGGCACACAGACACACATGCAGGCCAACATCCATAGGCATAAAAAAGAAAAAGAATTGAAGGGCATGGATCCCAGGAGAGGAGGCCCCATGTGCACCCTCGCTCAACAAGGCCTGGGCTCTTTGTCTAGCTGCCCTGATGTATTCACAGCAGCCCAAGTGGGGTCAAGTCTATCATTGTGTGACACACATCAGAAACCGATTTTCTAATATAGTTTATAGCTTTTAGGGGAAAAATAAAACCCGTGCAATCCATTTAGCCAATTAAAACCAACGAAATGATTTAGTACCCATCTACCCGCCAAAAACAAAGCTTAGATTGCACTTGCCACTCTCCATTTAACCCAATTCCTGAGGCAAATCTTGGATGCACATCTCAAGAGCTGTCTGAGTGATGCATTACAGAGCAAGCATGCACGTGCTGTCTGTACAGAGTGCGGCTCAGTGGCAGAGCCCAGAGCCTAGCATGCATGAGTCCCTGGGTTTGGTCCTGGAACCATCAAACAATACATGTTCTTCCCAGTCAACCAAGTTTGGTAAGAGTATTCCAGGGTTCTCACTTCTACCCTACTTAGTGGGCTCTACCCTTAATGCTACAGATTTGTATTTTAATGCCTATAGGTAAAGGGAAAGAAAAAATGCTACCAGGTGAAGCACCCTCAGAGCACTGATTGGAAAAAAAAAAAAAAAACTGTCTGGCAGTGGATATTGCTGAGTGAATGAATAAAGAACCCAGCATGGGACTGGATAGTCTCTTTCTTCCCTCAAACCAGCACAGGAATACAGTTGTTTGTTAAAATAAAGCTTTGGATGAGAAGTATATGCAAACAAGTCCGCTGACCATTGCCTTGCGGGCCACACCATGACTGCCCTGTCTCCACAGATGCCAATTCTTGCCACTCTTGTGTTGGTCTAATGCTCACGGAAGTAGAAGCAAATACAAACAAACGGATACGAGGAGACTCCCCTTGCGCGGCACACGGGCCCTCCCTCCTCTGTGACTCTAAGCCTGCTCTGGCTTTTTCTGCCTGTAGATGACATTCTCTCTTCTAGTCCACTGAAATGTACTTGCAATGTGGTGCTGCTCAGTCCTGTCTTCTAAAATTTCATCTTGAGTTTTAATTTTTTTCCTCTTTTAGGGGTCGGGGGAGTGGCGATGCATAGACCTGACGCAAGGCCTTCTATGTGCACACGCTCTCCCACTGAGTCACACACCCAGGCCCTTACCTTGGACTTTTAAACAGATAAGTCACTCATTTTTGCAGCACCAAGGGTCAAACCAGGGCTTCCAGTTTATGAAGCACTGAGCTGTGTCTCCAGCCCTATTCTGGGGTTTTTAATCAGTTTTGGTGACTGGGAATAGCCTGGTTTTCTTTGTGTGTGCAAACTGTCAGATTTGGGTGCTGTGTGGACACATTTGCTTCACCAGAAATGCAGAGTTTCCTTTTCTGTGCTTCAGAAGACTAAACATCATTAGAATTAGCTATATTTTAGTAATCTGAAAACTTTCTCCCTTGGAATCTTCTGGAATCAGTGATTTGGGGGAGGGGTTTAAAACAAATTTCCCTTCTAGAAAGGAAACCACTTTCTTTAGATCTTCAGTCTTTTCTAGGGTAAATTTTGGTCCACTAGCATTCTAGAGAATTTCTTCTTCTTCTTCTTCTTCTTCTTCTTCTTCTTCTTCTTCTTCTTCTTCTTCTTCTTCTTCTTCTTCTTCTTCTTCTTCTTCTTCTTCTTCTTCTCTGGTTTTTGTTGCCCTTGTTTTGTCCTCTTTATTGTCATAGGGCCTCACTATGTAGCCCAGGCTGACCTCAAGCCTGTTATCCTCCTGCCTCAGTATCCTGAGTGGGGGAATTGAGGGCATGTGAGACTATGCCTGCCTTTGTTCTTCTAGGTTTTAATTTTCCTTACAAAAAGAGATTGTGAGAACTAATCTCAGGATTTTTTTTAAATGATTGTGTGTGCCTGTGTGTGTGTGTGTGTGTGTGTGTGTGTGCGTGTGTGCGTGCACGCCTGCCTGCTTGCCAACCTGTTGCAAAATCTACCCTAGAAAAGACTGAAGATATAAATAAAATGATTTCCTTGTGAGAAATAAGAGACACTTGTTTTAAAATGCCCTTCTGTGAGAGTTACAGAACTGCCACTTGGACCACATCCTTGGCTGGGGATGGGGGCAGAGGGAGGGGAGACGGGAGGGGAATAGAGCCTAGGCTGTAGCCCACCAGCAGATAGATTAGGTTTACCCATCATCTCTTTGTGTTCTCTTCACGGTGATTAGCTGAGGTAGGATTTATCTGTTTCATTTATTCTGCCCAAGAGTTGGTAATGCACACAGAATGACAGGGGTACGTTCTGAGAAACATCTTATTATCCAGTTTCATTGCTATGTGAACATCACAGAATAAGGTCACATAAATCTAGATGGTTTAGTCTGCTACTGGGGTTGGGGGGATATGAATCTGTCCCGTCTGTCTATTGCAGTCTGCTGTTCCTAGGGCCTGATAAACAAAATGACATGAAATGAAATCCAGCATGAGAGAAAATGCTGGGATTGAGGGACATGGTACACAGAGGTCACAGAGCTGCTGAGGGGATAGCAGGGCATGCGGTGTGCTACAGCAAACTTTTTATAAGTAGAAAGAATACACTCTAGGGGCTGGAGTGATGGCTCAGTGGTTAAGAGCACCAACTTCTCTATCAGAGGACCCGGGTTCAATGCCCAGCACCCACATGGCAGCTAATAACTGTCTATAACTCCAAGATCTGACACCCTCACACAGACATACATGTAGGTAAAACACCAATGCACATAAAATAAAGATAAATAAATTATTTAAAAAAAAAGAATACACTCTAAATGATTAAATGTATAGGGGAGTGGGAGCTGAGTATGATCAAAGTATAGTATATATATATATATATAGTATAGTATAGTATATATATATATAGTATAGTATACATATATGAAAATATAATAATAAATGTATTTTTAATTGTTCATTATTATTTTATGTGCATGAGTGTTGTCTGCACATACGTCTGTGTACCACATGTGTACCTGATGTGCCCTTGGAGGCCAAAAGAAGACATAAGATTCCCTGGAACTGGAGTTACAGAGGTTTGTGAGCTGCTATGTGGATGCTGGGAACTGAACCCAAGGCCTCTGGAAGAGCAGCCAGCGCTCTTAACTGCCGAGCCATATCTCCAACCCCTAAATGCATTTTTTTTTTTTTTACTGTGTTCCAGGTTTCTTTATTTAAGAACGAAGTGATAAGTGATACAGGATCAAAATCAAGAGCATCATTGAGCTTCGGCTTCCTGCCAATCATCTCCTCCCACCCTCCCAGGACCCATCCTTGTGCTTGAGTCACTCTTCAGTAAAAGAAGAACCCGATCAGCCTGCTGGCGGGACACGCCCAAGCTCTATCCCGCACCCAACTCCTGGCCTTCTCCCCTCCCTCTGCCCCATCTCTGGGCAGGGCAGGAGCCTCAGTTTGAATGTGTGGGAGAGCTCAGAGCAGTGACCGGGTCTGAAGAGTGAGCATGGTGAACCATAGCCTGGGGTAACAAAATGGGGTCCTGGGAGCAGAAGAAAGGATACAGGGCCCCTAGGAAAGGGGACTCTAACTTTAAACTCCTGTCATTGGGAATAGCCAATGCTGGATTGTTTGCCCTTCTGGCGAGGGTCACAGAACCGCACTGGACCGCACTCTTCTCTAGCCAAGCTGCTTGGCCTTAAGGGTGGTCTGCTGCAGGGCGGGCTTCGAGAACCGCGGGAACATGACGTTCTCAGGTGTCCTCTCACTTGGTTCTCAAGGCTTTGCTCTTTCTTGGGGGCCTGCACCAGGGTCTCTCCTTTGCATATCTCTTGGAACTTCTTGTTGGCTTCCTCCGCCCCCTCCTCCAGCAGGGGGCGGGGCCTAACCCGAGTTCTTGAAACTGATCTGGCTGAATGCCGTTTTCAAGAGTATCCCCAGGATGACCCCACATTGGCCCAAGTGTACAGTAGCATGATCCTCTCTCCTCCAGCAGCTTGGAGGATGGTTTCTGTTCTTTCTGCAGAGGCTTTACACCCTGGATTCCTGGGCGGGGAGGGGAAGGCTCGCTGGGGGGGGGGGGGGGGGCGGCAGCTTCGGCTTCTCTACTCTCACAGCCCCTGAGCGGACAGTACGGTGCCAGCTCCTGTTTGGCCATCCCGCTGCAAGGTCTCCAGGCCAACCTGGGACACTAGGCCCACTCCAACCTGAAATCCATAGTACACCACCCCTCCACAGAATTCATATGGTGGAAGGCACAAGAAGTCTCTCATAACTCTGAGCCTGGCCCAACCCCCATGTCCATCTTTTGAGAAAGAAAACATAGAGCTATTTATGGTTGCCTTCCTCATCCACCCTGAAGGGAGTAATCTGTGGAAGGATGGCTGAGGCTGAGAAAATGTCAGCCTACCATCCAAAGACAAAAGGGAAGCCAGTGAGGAGGAAACTGAGGCAGCTGAATCTATTCCAATAGCTTTTTGAATCCACGGAGGAAGAGCCAGTTGGCAATTTGTGATGACTGATAAAGGTATCCCAAACATGAAGGGTCTCTGTGACATTTCTATATGGTCAGAACATCCAAGCTAGCCTTCCTGAGGAAGACAAAAAACCCTGCCGAGCACAGGATGGATTTGTTTGTCTCTTCAGCCATCAATTAATTCAGTGCCAGTCCTAAGACAGCTCACTGATGAGATCTTTAACTTTAATCTGTATGACAAATATATTCTAAAACTCTAAAAACCAGGCAGTTTGGCAGATCTGAGACACCAAGGTGACTCATCACTAGGTTGAGCATCCCAGTGGATTACCCAGGACCAAAGTGCTTTAGACCTCAGATATATTCAGATGTTGGAATATTTGTATAGACATTATGAACCATCCTGAGGAGGAGACTTAAGTCTATATGCAAAATTCATTTCTGTTTCACATTGTCAGGGGTACATGCCCCCATCCCTGGGCTTTCCAGCAGCCACTTGGCAGTCTTCTGGCAGCCAGCAGGCTCGAGCCTGAAATCTAACTGCTGATCACAGGTGCAGCAGCAGCTGCAGAAGAAGAAAAATTCAGGCTGAATGAGAAGGGAAGAGTCAGGGGTCCTGCAGGGAACTCCGGAAGTAGTTGGACTATTTTAACAAGTATCTATGGAGATAGACCTGCCCACTTGATTGTGAACTCCAGCACCTTTTGGTGGGCTCAGGGTTCTTCCCTGCCTCTCCAGGTTTGACCATTCTTCTTCAATTATTCCTATTGTTGACCCTATTTTCTTTTTTTCTTCATTTTTTTTCTTTTTCTTAGATTTATTATTTATTATGTACACAGTGTCCTATCTGCATATACGCCTGCAGACCAGAAGAGGGCACCAGATCTCATTATAGATGGTTGTGAATCACCAGGTGATTGCTGGAAATTGAACTCAGGACCCCTGGAAGGGCAGTCAGTGCTCTTAACTGCTGAGCCACCTCTCCAGCCCTGTTCACCCTATTTTCATACCAATATTCAGCCAGTCACAGCCAATACCCTACACATTTGGGCTTCTGAGTACAGGGGCCTTTGAAATTCAGTGGAGGAGGAAGAGACAACTGCCTTCAGGATTCACTGGGACAGACTCACCTGAGACAGAGGCCTCCTTGGCAGGAGCTCAGGTGAGCTAGCCTCCAGGACTCCATCTGCAACTGTAGGCAGAGGAGACTTGTTCTTGCCTCAGCCTCCAAGACTCCACTCCACACTTCAGATGAGGACCTCATTGTTCCCACAACAGCTTTGACCCCTACATGTCAAGACCACTCAACACCCCATAGAGCTACTGCTCTGGAGGTGTGCAGAGCTGTAACATGGCTCAGACCTGATCCTTGCTAGACCAGGGGCAGCTCTTGACATCTTAAAGCTTTTGGGAACTCTGAGCTACAACGCTTCTCAGAGCTGTACCAGCGCTTGGCTAGTATCAATCTATTTTAAGTTGTTTTATCCCATTTCATATTGTTAATCCTGAACTGACAAAAGTATTTCCTATTTATGGTATGTTGGTGCTTAAATGCTTTCAGATTTTCATGCATTTTTTTTTTAAATTAGGGGAATAGGATGTCCAACCAACTTGCAAATGTGTCAGGGGAGAATTCTACCACTAAACAACCAAATGCAAACTCTATCTGCAAATGTAAACAATGGTATGGAAGACTTTAAAAAAGAAAAAAAATACATGGGGGTTCACAAGATGTCACAAGCCTGATGACCTGAGTTCAGTCCTCAGAATCTATATGGTAGAAGGAGAAAATTGTCTCCTGCAAGTTGTCCTCTGACTTCTATCTATCTATCTATCTATCTATCTATCTATCTATCTATCTATCT
>CABHPR010139081.1:14133-31654 GCA_902168415.1 Peromyscus melanophrys | reverse complement strand
TCTATCTATCTATCTATCTATCTATCTATCTATCTATCTATCTATCTATCTCCCTTACACACTTTAAAAAGCAATTTTTTAAAATTCATAACTATCATGTCCATTGAAATCATACTGTCACCACCAATTCCCACTAACTTGAGATTCAGATTACAAATTGGTTTCTCTATCTCAGTAATCAGAATCTTCTCAAGTAAATCAGTGAGGTTTCTGATCTTGCAAATGACTCGGAACACCTCGCCAAGATGCAGCTCCTCCAGGGAGCCACCCGTCCTGATACATCCACCTAATCTATTTCTTCATCACAGACCCCACATGTTAAGAACACCCCAGCACTCACCGGTCGGTAGTGAAAATGTAGCCCACAAGATCCTTACAGCCTAGCAGCAGGGCACAAAAGGTCACAGCAAAGAGCTCTGGAGGTAAAGCAGAGAAGAAAGGGCACAGTGAATAGGGGGGTCACAGAAAGTGGGGAGGCAGGTTACCCCATGCACAACCTGCATAGCCTGCGTGCACCTGGAGCCTTGGGCTGTGGGGTATAAGCACCTGTGACTATCAAGGAAACTGCTGAGGACTTCTTGGCCTGTTCAATGTTTCCGGCACCCAACGCATTTCCCACCCGGACGTTGGCAGCCACGCTGAAGCCTGCAGGGATCTAAAAGGAAAGAAGACACAAGAAAACTGTACTTGAGACACCACAGACAGAACAGCCTCTGCTTCACACCTCACTGGCAAAACGGGTCCTATGGGCTCTGGAGACTCTTGCAACTTCTCTTTGGCCTAGCTAGAAGCCTTAGGCTAATAAGAACCTGTATCTCCAAGTTAGGATTCTCAAAATAAGTTAGGCTCTTCTGCAGGGTTTCCAACCTCTGCCATGGGAGGGAGGACCCCACGCAATTACATTTGGCCTCTGGGATATAGGGGAACAGTATGCAGGATGGGCTGACCAGAGTCCACTCTAGGTCTGTTATGAAAGATGGAGAGATTCCATTTGCAAAGCAGAAATGTTACTGAAGAAATACCGGGAAGGGGCATTGCCTTGTAACAAGGTAGGGGTTCTGCAGCCAGACTGCCTGGATTCACATCCTGACATGTCTGTACTTATTACCCAATTGCTTAACCTCTGATGTTTTGTTCTATCTGTACAAAGGTTCTAGAAATGGAGATTTTACAGAGCTCATATGGCCAGCCGCTTAGATAGTATCTCACGTGTAGTGAATATCCAATAAAGATTTTCCATGAATATCTATACATTTACCACTTGAGTCACTAATAATAACTTTTAAAAGAGTAATCACTTATTTGAGCATGAATGTTGCCTTACGGGTTGGGATATCTATGGTGAGGGATAAAGAAAATCTAATCCACCGAATAAGGAACATAGAAGAAAAGGGAGATTGGATTCCCATCTTCAAGGTTGTCACTATAGTGACAAGCAGATTTTCCAACCATTTCTTCACAGAAGGGGAGAGACAGGAATGCGACATGAAGAGAGTTGTCAGCAACAATTTGACCACACACCCCTAGTTAATGCCCATATGATGTGTCTCCTGGTATGGTGTCCTGAGAAGGATACGACATCATTTTACAGAATCCCCTCCTCAAGTGGAGAATCTGGACTTAGTTAGGACGAAACAGCTATAACACTGTGAGGGGAAATGTCTCGGTCAAGAGAGGTGCAGAAAGGCCACGGCCCTGTTCCCAATTAAAGGACATTAATGATTAAAGGACATTAACAGGACACATCTCCTTTACGCCAGAGGGGAAAGTTACAGAGAACATCATTAGAACAAGAAATGGCAGACAGCCAGGGAGCCTGGAAATGCGGTGCTGTGAGCCACTGGTGCATCCATAGAGAAGGTGCACAGCCTTCTTTGAACTGGGGAGAATGTGGATGTGCTTCTATGTGCCTGTAGAGAACAGAGGACAAGATATACAAAAAGCATATATATAGAGACCTGTAAACATTTCTCTTTTTATTTTATTTTTTTATTTTTTTTCCAGTCAAGATTTCTCTGTGTAACAGCCCTGGCTGTCCTGAAATTCACAGAGATCTGCCTGCCTCTGCCTTCCGAGTGCTGGGATTAAAGGCATGCATCACCATTGCCCAGCAGTGTAAGTATTTATCTTTTGTTTGTTTGTTTGTTTTGTTTTTTCCAGACAGGAAAAAAATCAGGAAATCACATAAAGATATTTGTCCTAGGAGGTATCCTGAGGTGCTGTTGATCTTATTAAAATAATATAGACTAAATATTGGGCAGTGGAAGACTGGCTTAGATATAATGGGCTCATGGACTTCAAGCATTGATAAATAAATGTACTTAACTAAAATTACTAAAATATGAGCTATAAGTAAAATATAAAAACATGAAGTACAGATTTAAAAATATCTTCCATAGGCAGTAAAAATAAAAATATATGCCCCCAAGAAATAGAGGTAGAGCATTGACCTAGCGTGCTTGGATCCCCAGCACTGCCAGGGGGAAAAAAAAAAAACCAAAGAAGTGTGTATGCCCTGTATTTTTAAATATAAACAATGGAGGGTAGAATGTTAGCTGGCTGAGTCCTTCTCCAAACTATAAATGCCCCTTTCTTTCCGTTTAAAAATTTTTCTTTTTTTTTGCACAGTGCTGGGGATGAGCCTCAAGTATGCTGGGCATTCTCTACTACAGTATGGCACCCTCCTTCCTTCTTTAGCTTTCTGTCTGAGAGGTGCATGCTATAGAAGGAGCCCTTCAGAATTTCAGGTTGACACTTTCTGTAACACAAAGTGACAGAAAAGCCTCTAACAACGTATTTTCTAGCATGTCAGAATCTCCTTCACTTTTAAGGGTTAGCATGCACACACTTGGTCCATCCCTCCACTGACGGTCAGACACTCAGGCAGCACTGCTGGGGATGTCTTTCTGTATGCTGTGAATGTGTTGCTCTGGTTGATTGATAAATAAAATGCTGATTGGCAGTAGCCAGGCAGGAGGTATAGTATAAGCAGGATAAACAGAGAGGAGAATTCTGGGAAGTGGAAAGCTGAGTCAGGAGATGCTGCCAGCCACCACCACCATGAGAAACAAGCTGTAAAGTACCGGTAAGCCACAAGCTATGTGGCAATCTTATAGATTAATAGAAATGGGTTAATTTAAGCTATAAGAACTAAATAGCAAGAAGCCTGCCGCGGCCATACAGTTTATAAGTAATACAAGTCTCTGTGTGTTTACTTGGGTCCAAGCGGCTGGCTGCAGGGCCACGGGAGCTGAAGAGAACCAGGAAAACTTGAGCTATACAGCACCCCTTAACTACAGGCAATAATGCCTCTGCGAATGTGGTGTGCACATAGCTGTCCAAGTCCCTGTTTCCCATTCTTCTGAGCCTCCAGGAGATAAACATACATGTCAGGCACAGTGTGTTGAGTTGTGGAACCAGCACGGAGCTGACCTTGGTGACCAGACCTCCATTCCAAACCACTCCACCCCCAGGGCATTGCTTGGGGACAAAGAAAAAGATCCTGACAGTGTGGAAACAGGGTCAACTACTTTAGGTCTGAACTGGACCAGAGACCAAATTAGCAGATGGTTTGGGGTTTCTGCCCACCCTATCCCCTTCAGCTTACAGGGAGACCCGACCATACCAGGCATAAAGGGCCTGTCCAGGCTCCAAGTTGACTCTGTGAGGGAGGGGGGCAGGGCTGGAACTCAGGACCTTGTGAGTACTAGGCAAACATTCTACCACTGAGATATTCCCACCGTTTTTATTTTTTACTTTGAGAAATTATCTTCCTCCTTAGCAAAGTCCAGCCTTGAGCTTATGAGTTCCCTGCTTCACCCACTGAGCAACTGGAATCACATATCCATATCATCAGTCCCTGCTCAGGGGGGCACTTTATGTCTAGGAACCATCTCATACAGCATGCCACTGTGGGACTCTCAGGATAGAAAACAGGACACCTTTACCACGGCCACACGACAGGGTCTTGAACACTTACCATGTATACAATGATAGCCAATTCATAGGTGATAGACTGGGCTCCCAACTCCACCATGCCAAGGATACCTGGTAAAGACGGGCAACTGATGCCTTGCCCCAGCCAGACTGTTCCCACCAGCCAGTTCCCACCAGTCTGCATACACACCGCTCAGGAAGCTGCCGACCTCATAGGCCCACCACTCGATGCACAGCATGAGCATGCTGGGCACAGCCAGTTGCAGGAAGGAGGCCCAGTCCTGTAGACATTCCCAGGACCACCCTGCAGGTACAACAGATGGGTTTCCAACGTGTCTAACCTTCAGGCAAAAGCCACAGCCCAAACAAAACGTAGTCTTTACCTCCCCAGGTGGCTTGATGTAGTTTTCTCCAGAGGATGTAGAGGAACAGGAGGATGGCCAGGGCATACTGGGAGATGGTGTTGGCCATTGCTGAACCCCTGGGAAGACCAGCAGGTGTGGGTGGACACTGTGCTCCATCCTCTCCTCCCTGGCTCGGTGCCTTGGGGAGTCATGTACCCCTCCCTCACTGTGCCCTCCTCCACCACAGACCCTGAGATTACTTCTATTTAGGGCAGCATCCCCTTCACTCCAACAACTTTCCAAAGGGCATAAGAAGGCCACACCCACACCAGCTAAACTGCCCTCTTTCTCCTGGAAAAGGCTAATGCAGCCCCCCTTGCCCAAGAGGAAGCTGGACTCACATCACCCCAAGATGCAGCTGATGGAGAAACACATAGTTGGCCAGGGCATTGATCAGGTTGGCTGCGATGCCCGTCACAATCTGAGGCAGAACAATGCCCTGGAACAAGGAGACACATACATGACTTCATATGCTGAAGCACCAGGGGACTTGGGCATAACAGGAGCAGTCATCTGGGGATGCCTCTCACCTTCCCGCTCTCCCCTCCCCTCTGGGTCCTCCTCTTTGCTGTGAGTAAAGAGAGAGCTCTGGCCTCCAAGGGGTAGGAGGTGAGAAGGCAGCAGGGAGGGGGAAGAAAAACAGAGACTCTCCCTGCTGTGTGCAAGACAGGCAGGAATTAGCAGAGCGGAAGGCAAGGCGGCATTTGCAAGCAATTGGCAATAGACTCTGCTTTCTCCACCAAAACTCAAATTCAGAAGCTGGACCAAAGGGCTTGTGAAACTGTGTTTCTTCCTGAAATGGAGACTGGATTCCTTCATAACCGGCTCTGAGAAGCAGGAGCAGGGGGAAAAAAAAAGTCCTCCCTACTTTATGCCTCACATTAAAGCCAAGGGGAGGGACTAGAGAGATGGCCCAGCAGTTAAAAGCATGGGCTGCTCTTCCAGAGACGCAGGTTCAAATCCCAGGACCCACATGGCTGCTCATAACCATCTGTAACTCCTGTTTCAGGGGATCCAATGCCCTCTTCTGGCCTCCACTGGCACCAGGCAGACAAGTGATGCACAGACATATGTGCAGGCTTAGGGGAGAGCTGGGACCTATAGTGACAGATTTGGGAAGATGGTGGCAGGCAGATCTTGAGTTCAAAGTCATCCTGAACTAGATAGGGAGACCCTGGGTTCTGGTTAATTTTTTTTTCAACTTACACAAACTAAAGTCACCTGGGAAGTAACTCAGTTGAAGTATTGCTCCACTGCATTGGCCTATGGGCATGTCTGTGGGGTGTTTCCTTGATTGATGGCTGATGTGGGAGGGCTCAGCCCACTGTGGGTGGCACCACCTGTGGCCAGGTGGTTTTGGGTTGTGTAAGAAAGCAGGCTGAGCAGGCCATGGGGAGCAAGCAAGCCAATGAGCAGCACCCCTTCATGGTTCCTCCGCTGCTCTGACTTCCACTCCAACTTCCCTCAATGATCAACTGTGTTTAGGGCTTATAAGCCAAACAATCCCTTTACTCCTCCAGTTTGGTTCGGGTGAGCATTTTCACAGCAACAGAGAGTAACTAGAACACCTTGTCTTTAAATAGAAAACCAAACAAACAATCCTAAAAGACTTAGAGGAAACGGGGCCTCCCTTCTTGGTAGAGCACTCGCCCAGCATTCAGCAAGGCCCTGGGCTATGCTGCCAGTACTGCAAGAAAAATAATTTAAGTAGTAAATTAAAGTAACGTTTAGGGTGTGATCATAAAATTACATTGGACAGAGGACATCACAGCCTGCCTCACCTGCATCAGGAGGGTAAGAACAGAAGCTGCGGCTGCACCAGGAACTAGACAGTATTTCTCTTCTTCTCCACAGTGGCATTAGCTCCACCCTCCCCGCCCCGCCCCGCCTTCTTTGGATACTGCTTTCTCAGTGAGAAATGCTGATATGAGAATCACAGGCTATTTAAAATTTTGCTTTGGGAAGACAAAAACACTCTCCTCTTGCCTAGAAGATCAGCATCACTTGGGTCGGGGGTATAGCTCAGTTCATAATGATGCTTGCCTGCTATGACCAAGGCCCTGGCTTCCATCCCAGCACTATGAAAAAAAAGAAATTTAAGCAGTTTTGATGTCTGATCCAGATGCCGAATGCCACATGAGGTCCTCAATGCAGCGATCTGTATGCACCTACCTCTACACCTCAGCTTTGCAGTCTCCAGACTGAGAGACCCTTGCACTACCCCTCACGAAGGACTTCGCTCTGCTCTGGGCCTGCAACTCCAGACTTCCTTTAAATGTCACCTGGTCATGACCATCTGTAAACTGTTTTTATAAGGCAGGGCCTCACTAGATAGCCCAGGTTGCATTTGAACTCATAATCGCTCTGCCTCTGTCTCCTGAATGCTGAGATCACAGGCAGGCCTGCAATTCACCACACCTGGCTGCTTCTATAGACACTTGCCCTCACACTTCCTCCTTGTCTGGTCAGACACCCCAGACCCCACTGGGCCCTCCGTGCATAAAGGAACAAAATGCAACTGCAGCTTTGTCTCTGGTAGCCTCCAGCAGACAGGACCAGGACTAAAGTGTGACAGCTCAAGTGAGCTCCGTGTGAGCCCCTGCTGAGTTCCATGTAAGGGAGTCTGTAATCAGATTTACATCTCTGGTGTGGAAAAGCAGCCAGCCTGCATTTTGAGGGGCCTAAGTGTGGTGGTGTGAATAAAAATGGCCCCCATAGGTCCATAGGGAGTGGCACTATTAGGTATAGCCTTGTTGGAGGAGGTGTGTCACTCTGGGGTGAGCTTTGAGGTCTCAGATGCCTCAGAGACCTGACCAGGGTGTCACTGTCACTTCCTGCTGCCTGTGGAACTCTCAGCTACTTCTCCAGCACCATGTCTGCCTGCATGCCGCCATGCTTCTCACCATGATGATAATGAACTAAACCTCTGCACTGTAAGCCAGCCCTAATGAAATATTTTCCTTTATAAGAGTTGCCATGGTCATGGCGTCTCTTCACAGCAATAGAAACCCTAACTAAGATACCAGGGTAATCAGAGAGCAAGGAGGCTGGTAAATAAGATTCTACTGAAGTGACGAGAAGTGAATTCAGGAGCCCACTAGGTAACTGCTAATGATGGTGTATTGGGTAAAGGCGCTTGCTGCCTTGTCTAATGACCTAGTTCAATCCCAGGACCCACACGGTGGAGGGAGAAAACTGACTCCACCTCTGACCTCCACTGGGGCCTCTGACCTGCACTGGAGCATACTGTGGTATGCACACACACACACACACACACACACACACACACACACACACACACTAATAATTTTCAACAGAAAAAGAGACCCACAGGACTAGGTGACCGATCAAACAGGGAAATGAAAGAAAAGATAAAGCCCCAGGGACAAGGGTTGATGATGGACAGCAGAGGGAGAAAGAACAGAGGCCGCCAACTGAATAAAGCAGAGAGGAGGCTGCAGGCCACAGTGAAGTCACGTGTGCAGCACGCTCCCCATTGCCTCACAGCAGCTAGCAAATGCCTGGAGGTCAGAGATGGGGATATAGATGACAGCAGGGGACACGGAGGCAGCAGGTGCCTTTCTCAAGGACGGCCAAGGGAGGCCCAGCCCTGTTCCTGTCCTTGCCAAGTTCCTCTCCCTCCTCTGCTGCAGGTCTGTGTTCCCTGTCTTTCCTCTGCATTGTGGAATGTTTGGGAAATACAGGGTCATGTGTTCTGCCCTCTTCCAGTATGCTTGGGCTAAAACACTCCTGGCTCTCCCAGAGCCCACTGCCCAGTCTCCAGAGTCCACCTATCACCATGGGTCCTGCTCCTTCGGGACAATTCTTTCTTCTCCTTAGACCATTGTCAGCCCACCATTTTTGTAATTCTTATCTCTGCTCCACAAATTAGTTTGTTTTCTACCAACCCAACCCCCAGCAGATACAACACGGTGCTCAGCAGACCAGCCAGCCTGCTCCTCTTAAGCCGTTGTGCGCTGTCTTCTCGACTGTAGCAGCCTGACCACACCCAGCTCTCCTGCCTAGTGACTGGTGCGTGGCACCTGCAGTCTGGGAACACTTCCCTCCCAGATCTTAGAGCTACACTAGTCTACCATAACTCAGGACATCTCCCCCAGCCCCTCTCAGCTACAATTCTCTACTTTCCCCAGCCTCAGCTATTGGAAAGTGTCATGTCCACACTCTCCATCAATGAGATTAAAAAGTCACCACACCACTGGGAGACAGAAAGACAAGCAGGAGCCACTGTGACATACAGAGGATTCTACCTGGTGCCTTCAAGGGTCTAGACAGAGAAGAGATGGCTTGGAGACCAATTAGAAATGCTGTTCCCATCACCCATGTTCAACTAGTTCAAGTACATAAATCTAACATTAATAAAGTATCCAGTAAGTGGGAAACTTCCCTGCCCCTTTCTACCCCTCATCCATGCCTCCCTATTACACATGCTAGAGGAAGCCTGCCTCCTTTACCTGGATTTTTCTAGAAGGAAGTCCACAGCCCCATAACACACACTGTCCTCATAAATTCACTCCCACCAAGTCAGGGCTACCGTTCCCAGGGCCTTTGGCCTTTGCTGTTAGCCACGTATGAAAAGTCTTGACTGTTCTGTTATCAATACAATTTGAGCTTTGACACCCTCTGCCCCAGAGAGCAGGAGCCTTCAGACAAACCGAGAAGAGGTGCGGACTCCCTAGACCCAGCCAAGCCACTGTGACCCTCAGCCCTTTACAGAGAGCAGACAGGCCTGTACCAGTAAAGAGCCAAAGAACACAGATGTTAACCTTAGCACTGCCAACGGCAATATTTCCAAGTAGGAACTGGATATAAATTTTCAGAGCCAAGAATAATGCTTCAGTCACTCCTTGATGTCACTTAAGAAATCTCTCCACATCAAAGCCCTGAAAGCAGCTTTCAGTGACTCTCAGCAGGCCCGTTCCCTCCACCCTGGCCTCCCTGATTCTATCACCCCCTCCCCAAAGGAAAGAGGGTAGTCGGCATTACCTGGTTGAGCAAGTATTTAACTTGTATCGTATAAAGGAAGGCTGCCTGTGAGAGAACAAGAGCAGGGTTAGTTCTGCAGCCTGAACGTGCATCAGAGATCTGGGTGCCATAGCAACTTGTCCCACAGCCACACTGGCTGCCCCCCATGCCACAAAGCCTCATCTAGACCTGGGGCGACCAGTGTCTGTAGTCCGGCGGCTTCACACACCTTCCGTGTGAATGAACATAATCCGAACAGTGCCTGCCCTGGGTGGAACATGGAACGTCTCCTGAGGGTTCGTGTGTTTAAGCATGTGGTCCTCAGGTAGTCAGGCTGTTTCGAGGAAGTTGTGGAATGTTTGGGAAATACAGGGTCATGGGTTCTGCCTGGCCCCACTACAGATCTGATCTCCTGCTTCCTGGGGGAGAGGCAGGTGGTCTTGAGCTATAAGCAAGCGTTCGTGGGCTCCTGGGGTCACTAAGAGGGGCCAATCACACCATCATGGGGCTATGAGCTAAAAGTAAGTCCTGTTCTAAGTTGCTTCTGTTCGGTGTTTTGTTCCAGCCACAAAAGAGGTATGCCCTCACTCCCTGTCTGGGAGTGCCAAAGGAGGCACTGTCTGCTAGGGTGTACACGGGCGTCCTGGTATAGCCAAGCGCTCATCTTATTTGGTGGGATAAGGAAAACATGTCACATTTAAGTGGTTTTATGGGATAGGACTGAGGGTTCAGCTCAGGGCTAGAGTGCTCACTTAACCCGCAAGGCCCTGGGCTCCATCCCCCACAATATAAAGATTAAAAGTAAAATAAAACGTTTTATGATAAACTAAGAAGTACAAGGCCAATTCTGAGGGCGAGTGGCTACCATTACAGCAGACTGAGTCCTTCAAATTCATCCCCAGAAGCCCTATCCCCATATGCAACTGGATTTAGAGGGTGATTAAATCAAAATGAGGACCCTGGGGTGGGCTTTAATCCAATAGGATTAGTGCGTTTATAACATGTTTAATGATTTATTTATTCTTATTTCACTTGCATTGGTGTTTTGCCTGCATGTATGTCTGTACGAAGGTGTCAGATCCCCTGGAACTATTACAGACAGTTGTGGGTGCTGGGAATTGAAGCCAGGTCCTCTGGAAGAGCAGCCAGTGCTCTTAACCACTGAGCCATCCCGCCAGCCCCAACTGGTGTGTTTATAAGAAGAGACAACCATGTTATGTGGAAACAAAAAGAGACACTTTTGAGCCAAGGATAGTGGCCACAGGGAAACCACTGAGGCCCACACCGGGATCTTGGACTTCCAGCCTTCAGAACTGTGAGGAAATCAATTTCTGCTGTTTGAGCCCCCAGTCTGGCAGCCCCAGCAAACATCCAGCCCCTCTACCCAATTAAATAAACTTAGCTTTGACAGTTCATTGACCAGCTACAACTTGCTATAAACATTAACAGACAACCGTCTAAAGGTCAAAGGGATGCTCTTGAGGGATCTGGAATGGACAAGACTTTACCCCTTAAAGAAACATTCTGGACTCTTCTGCTGGATGCTCCAAGGCTACGCCAGGAACAAGAAGTCAAGGTAATGACTCCCATCCTAGAGTTTCTTTTGTTCTTTGGGAGACAAAAATGCTGGTATGTCCTTAAGGGACATAATTAAAAGCATACTTCTGTGATGAGCCGATGTCACATGTGAGAATTACGTCAGACTGAGCTCATGACATCTCTGTCACTTTTTACCCAAGGACCCAAGAATGGAGTCTCTGACCCCTTGCAGACTCACAGGAAGCGCTGGGATGAAGATCATGACATAGGTCTGGGTGAGCCTGTACAATAGAAAAGAGTGACAATGATGACGGAGGCCACTCTCCTGGGAAGGGGCAGAATGAAACACTGCATACTGCTGGCGCATTCTTGGTTCTTCTAAACAAATGGACTTCGGCTGTCGGAGCAAATGGGAAACTGTACAAAATCTGTCACGGCATTCCGGCTCATCTTGCTGCTTCTTCCTATTTAAAGATCTAGGGCACGGATGTTGAGCCTCACAGTGCCGCTGGACAGTCCCCGGCTGTGGGAGTTGCCCAGGACACCACAAGCTTTCTCTCAGCCTTCCTGGTTCCCAAGCCCCTCTAACCCAATATGATATCCAGGCACGTCTTCAGCTATTGTCAAATGCTGGCACGAGGCAAGTGCTTTTCAAAGGTCTTAATCAGTTAAGTCAGTGAGTCTTAAACATGGCAGCTCACGCATAGAAGATTTGAAAGTTACTGATGCTCTGGGCCTCACCTGTACCAGTTAATAACCTGGGGGTGTGGGGACTAGAGGCCTAGAGAAGTATCTAAAGTACCAAGGTGATTTTAATACCAACCGTGGTCAGAAATCACTAAGCATTAACAAGCCACAGACTGCGATCCCAATGGGAAGATCTTTGTCAATGCAATTCCACTCCAAACTCACAACCCTAGAAGCCAGTAGTGAGAGGAATCCAGGTCTCACAAGGCAGATACAGAAGGTATCAGTGCCTGGGAAGGAGCAGCCATGCCCAGGTTAAGCTCATCTTTGTGTGATTCCCTGGCCTCTGTCACCCCTGAGTATGGATATCTTTCTACAGGGAGGGATGCCCTGCCCCCAACCTTGCCTTACCTGGATACCTCCGGGTCCTGCCTGAAGAGCAGCAGAATGTGCTCAGTGTTGATGAAGAGTGCCCAGCAAGGGAAGCAGCAGAGGAGCAGGATGAGGATCCCCCTCTGCAGGATAACCCCCACATGCTTCAAGTTCTGGCTCCCGAATGTCTGGGGAGCACAGGCAAACAAACCCATTAAACAGGTGCACCCAGCTGTCCCTCAGAGGCCTTCAGTCATGCCTCATAAGAAAGCAGGTGGCTTGGCCATTCTCTCTAGGGACAGAGGGTGTGGCTGATTGAGAGTTGGGCTTGCTGCACTACCCAGAATGACAAAAACATACTACTCGGGGACCCACGTAGCAATGATGTGTCAAAGGTCCCATTCGGTTCTAGAATGCTGTCAGGTTTTGCATTGCCTGGAAGCTTGTTAGAAATGCAGATTCTTGGGCCTGACTCCAGACCTAAAAGCAGGGACTGGGCCAAGGGCCAGCAGTGTGGGGCACCAGCTCCTACCAACTTATAGAAGCCAGCGGGTGCCAGTGTCTCTCAGCTTTCTGTCCAGTAACGTCTATGTGGGGACTTCAGACCAGCTCTAGAGGGGAACACAGACCAGTGGGAGTGCCCTATGCTTAAGATGGACTGGCTTAACTTTTCAACTCCAAGCTGGTGCAAAAGAAGTGCACACATGGTAGAAACCAACCTTGAAGTTTTATTTTAGATCCTTCCCCAGGCTAATGATATGGGGTGTGGTTCTGTCATTCCGTGCTGGGCACCACAGGAGCCTCTGCTCCCACTCAGTTGTGGATCAAAGGCGGGGGGTGGGGGGGGGACCAAGCTGTGTTCCATGCTGCTGAGTTGGGATGTCCACTAGGTGAGGGAGATTCAATGCATTTTTATCTTAGGGTATTTTCTATTTAGGATGGATCTATCCAGATGTAACCCATCACAGTCAAAGAGCATCATATGCAAGCTGGAATACCACCCTACTGGAGGATGCTGAACATGCACCCACAGCCCTGGGTGGGGCCCAGCAACCTGCACTTTGGCAAGCACTCCCGACAGCCCTGATGCAGACTCAATTATAGATGCCCAGGACCATAGCAAACTCCAACAGGAAAGTTATAGGAGGGGCTTTTGTACATGTCCCCTGTTTGATCAGTGGCAGTCATGTAGCACAACACTTTTGCTAGGGCTGAAAGAACCCTAGCCACACTTCAAAGATAGCAGTGAAAACCGGAGTCTGTGGCTGGCAAAGGGTGGCAGGGGCTTGCTGCTCTGAGTTCCTCATCTGGGTGTGTGCATGACTCTTCCTCTTGTAGTGAGTTTCTCCACCTACACCAAAGATCTCTGGAGTCACTGAGAACGTGATCACTTTCATTTACCTGGGAGATGAGGGTGTCACACGCGGAAGATAGGCCATGTCCCACTGAAATGCCGGTGACATTGATAACCTGGAAGAGAAGACAGAATGAGTTAAAGGAGGCCCGTCCTCTGTTCCTGTAGATCAGAACCATGTGACCGACCCCCTCCTAGAGCACCTGCTCAGAACACTTGGGTCAGCTAGAAGGACATGCAAAAGCTCAGAGAAGGACATCAAAATCCCAGGCCAGATAATAACACAGCCTTTTTGAAGTCTTAGCTATCTTGCTCCCCAACTTCAGAGCAGCTCCTAAAGGAACACAGTGTGACACAGCAGCAGTTTGGGGTGAGTCTGCTGCCTTGAGACTAAGAACCCATTGAGCATCTCTCTTCCAAAATGTTCAGAAATCTGAAACTTTAACACCGACGTGACAAATCACAGCATCTCAGATCTGGGAGCAGTGTGGATTTGGGAGTTTCAGATTAGGTATGTTCAACTGGTTAAAGTGTGCCAATATTCTGAAATGCACAGAGGAACTTGAGACACTTCCATCCTGCATTTCAGACAAGGGTCACTTCACCAGTGTAGCCTGGGTTAAGCCCCTGACTCACAGGAAGGACACAGAAGCAAAGCCAGTGCCTGCTGGAGACTGCTTTACAGGTGTACTTGCCTTTCCTAGAATCAGGAAGTAGCATCCAAGGGGCCTCCCGCTGCTGCCTCACTGAATCTGACAACAGCTGAGCTCAGCCTGCTGAAAGGGCTGGCTTGTCGCAAGACCTCAGCCAACAGCAACCTGTTGAGGCTTACCTGCATATTCTTCCACATTGCCTCAGGTTTTCAAATAAGGAGTTTTGGTGTTGCTCAATGGTAGAGGGTTTGCCTAGAAACCAGGCAAGTAGAGATAGGGCAGGACAAGGAGGGGGGTAAGGAGAACAGGAATACACCCTGCAAAGAGCCAGAGTCCATGTTTAAAGAAACACATGACTAACTAAGCCAAATAAGTTGATGGGACTCTCTTGACCTTGCAAGGCCAGTTACCAATCCCTAGCAGAGATCGGTGGCATATCACCTTGTCTTTAGGGGTTGCATCGTGCTCCTCCCAACTTCAGATTTGGAGACTGGTTTGGATCTAGACCCTACCCTCCCACTCCATTTCTGGATTAGGACTTCCATTTGTGTTGGAAATGCTGGTGTATAGGTAAGGCAGCCCCTCCTGAGTTCAGCAAACTTCCAGGCACCCTTTTCCCATATTCAAACTCAGAGCTCCAAGAGTCACGTACCAAGTGATACAGTAACTGGGATGATGCCTTCCAAAGATGGCGTCATCCAACTCAGCGGGCCTGGTAATCTGCAAGATCCCCTAAAAGTGATAATTCCTAAGGCTGCCGCCCCACTGGCACCCTGACTCTAGCCCAGTGAAACCCGTTCCAGACTCCTGACCTCCAAGCACTGTAAGGAAACATACAGCACGATTAAACCACTGGGCTCTGGTCACTTGTCACGGCGGCAGGAGGCGCATGGCAGACAGCTCTGTAAGCTTTAATAGAAAGTCTAATAACGTACCGCGATTGCCAGGGTGACAGCGTCCAGCTCCAGCTTGCCCAGGTGGCCACAGAACACTGAGCTTACAAAGCTGATCAGGAACATCATCAGCTGGGCCAAGAACTGGAAAGAGAGGAGAGCAGGGGTCAAGATGAGCACCCACCGCCACAGTACAAGGGAGAGCCTGGTGCTGCCCATCCAGTTCCCCAGGGAAAGAAACACGGACACTGTTGACGTGAACAAACACGCAATTTCAATATAGCATACAATGTGTGTGTGCGCCAGCTAGTTTTAGGTTGACTTGACACAAGATAGACTCATTTGGGAAGAGCAAAGGACTGTTGAGAAAACGCCCCCACCAGATCAGCCTGTGGGGCATTGTCTCGATTGATGTGGGAGGGCCCAGCTCACTACGGGCAGTGCCACCCCTGGGCTGGTGGTCCTGGATGCTGTAAGAAAGCAGGCTAAGCAATCCATGAAAGCAAGCCAGTAAGCAGCATCCCTGCGTGGCCTCTGCTTTAGTCTCTGCCTCCGGGTTCCTGCTTGAGCTCCTGCCCTGAGGAGCATCAACGATGGGCTGTGATGTGGAAGTACAAGTAGAAATAAGCCTTTTCCTCCACAAGGTTGTTGTTTTGATGGCCGTGGTGTTTATCACAGTAGCAGGAAGGTAACTAATACAGAAGTTGGTACCAAGGAGTGGGCTGTTGCTGTAAAGAACCTGACCATGTTTCCTAGAGGATCGTGGAAGACTTTGGGACTTCAGACCAACCATTGCAGACTCTAGCCCTCTGGAACCATACGTCCCAATAAACCCTTTCTTCTCTGACTGCCTTGGTCTTGGTGTTTTATCAGAACAGAAAGTAAGTAACACAAGGGCTAAGGCACAAGTGAGATTACCCAACCAGACAGCAGAGGAACCTGGGACTTCACATGGAAAGTGTCTGTTTTATTGAGCACCTCTAATTCTCTACTTCTATGATGGCTCAGTTATGAGGGCAAATACATCCTCAGCTACTAAGCCTTTCTGCCTCACATTCCAGTGACTACTATGAATCCTCCACAATGCTATGTCTCTGACACAAAAGCCCAGGAACTGGAGCTAAGTTCAGATAATTCATGTGGGATGCACTTTCAAAGGATGACCAGTTAAGCCAGTCTCCTCATGAGGCCTGCTGCAGCTTTGCTGGGAGTATGCTAATAACTTTGCTCACTACCCGGGTTGGTACTGAACATAGCCAGTACCTGCAGGATCAGGGCTCTGGAGCAGAGATGTGTTGATTTCTCAGCTCTTGGTTTTGAGTGAGCATTTGGCTACAGATGTAAGTCACCTGCAGGTATTCAAAATGTCCCCTGGCCCATCTCAACATATTGATTTAGGAGGTTTGTGGGGCTGAGGAATCTGCATTTCTTTATTTTCTCTACCTCTGTGCCATGCAAAGATGCGTATGGTCAATGATCATATTTAGAGAATACCGAGACCTTTTGGAGCTATGCTGCAGGAAGGCGTGTTGCTTCGAGACAAGGCTTGGTTCTCCCATACAGCTCAATGGCTGTTGTGTGAACTGACGTGGGAACCAAACATATCACAGAAATTACCAGAGTAGGGTGCAGCTCCGTGGGAAGTGTGTACTTCTTTCCTTCCTTCTTGTCCAGGGATATTGCTCATTTTTTTTAGCAGGTCATAATACAGAAACCTGGTAGCAAGACCCTTCCTGCCTTGCAACTTAATACAGGACAAGGAAAAGAGGAGTATGTGCCTGGGGCCTGGTGCTTGGAGGGAGAGCAAGTAACAGCCTGCTCAGTGGACTGTACAGGAACTCTAGAAGGGCCTCGTTCATCCCTCCCCACAATGGCCTGACAGTCCACTCTTAGCAGCAATGGGTCAGCACAGCCATCATCTGGGACATTCCTCCTTGTACATGTAAGGAAGCTCAGCCCAGTGTCACCTGACTCAACTCAGAGCATAATAGTGTCTTTAAAGTATGCAGTGCATTTGGAATCCCAGCCCTGTGGTCTCCAGTCTGAGTTCTCTCAGCCACCCAACCTTGGAAGCCATAGCACAGACAGAAAAGATGTGGATGTGGTGCAATAACACGGCTGAGCACTTCTGCACAGAGAACTAAAGAGCACCGACCTCCCCACAGGGGACCTTAAGTAACTCAAAGCAGGGTGGCATCTCAGCCTTCACTTGTGTCTGTCCTTTACTTGGACTAGATTCCTGCCTACTCTACCCATAGGCATGTTAATCACTTACAGAGTTCCGGCTAAGAACTAGTAATACCTAAGCCATCTTGTCTCCTTGAAGAATGAAGGCTCAAAGATAAGGACAGCTAAGGCATCCAGCCATCAGCTTCCATAACACTCTGCTCCAGCCCCTCGGCATCTGAAATTCTCCAGTCATGTTCTAACTCTTCAGTCGTCTTGGATCCCAAGAACAACAGAGCCTCACAGACAGATCACTCATGAGGGGGTTACTTCTCATGTGACAGTAGTTACCCCTAGAGGAAACCGGAGTGCCCCCTCCCTAAATGCAGGAGCAATCATCTTATGGAACCAGCGGCTTTGTCCTCTCGAGTAATGATGTCTCCAGAGACACATGGCAGAACCAAAACTGAAATAACAACCAGCCATACCAGTGTGTGATAACAGTGATGTCTCCTTCATGACCCTGGTGCAGGG
>CABHPR010139081.1:0-14123 GCA_902168415.1 Peromyscus melanophrys | reverse complement strand
TGACCCTGGTGGAGGGTTCCTCTGGACCAGTGTGTGATAACAGTGATATCTCCATGACCCTGTGCAGTTCTTCCTCTGGACCAATGTGTGATAACAGTGATGTTTTCATGGTCCTAACGTTCCCTCTGTTGAAATGGAAAGCCCATGTCACTGCACAGAAGATGGGCTGAGATGAGGAAGTTGGAGAAGATACCAGGAGGCATTAAGTTGAGCTCAAAGCTGCATAAAGAGCTTTCCAGGCAGAGGAGAAGGGCAGTGAACCTGCAGCAAGGAGGTTGAGACCAGGCCTCCGAATGGAGGTGGGCTGGGTAGAAAGGTAGAAATAAGGTAAGGCTTGATGGCTGAGCAGGGGCTAGACCACAGAACTGAGTTCAGGGTTTCAGTGCGGTGCTGACTGCTGTGTTTGATACACATGTGTAAAGAACTGCAGTTGCTTCACAGTGAACATTTTTGGATCCCTAGAGGAAATTCAGTGAATGAGAAAGTGAAAATCTTGCCAGCCTGTGAGATGACTCAGCCAATAAAGCCGCTTGCTCCCAAGCCAAACCACCTGAGTTCAATGCCTGAGGCCTGCATGGTGGAAGGAGAGAACCAACTCTGGCAAGTTGTCCTCTGAGCTCCACCAGTGTGCTGTGGCATCCTCCCACCCCCACACACCCCCAACACACAATAAATGAGTAAATAAATAAATGTAAAGAGAAAGAAAGAGGGCAGTGCTCAGAAGGTTAGCTCAGCCACCCTACCTATTTACGGTGGAGCCTGGGAGGATAGAGCAGTAGACAATAAGCACAGCCCTCGGGAAGCAGGGAATGCCCAGCAGCTGGGCATGGAGGTGGGGGAGCCAAGAAGGGCTCCACACACAATCACAAGCTGATCGGGACAGAAATCTTGATGGTGCTCTTGCAAGTCAGTCACTGGGTCACCCGGCTGCTCCTATAATCTGAGATTTCCCTTTTCCCCCTTCTGTTGGTCTTAGTCTCTCTCTCTCTCTCTCTCTCTCTCTCTCTCTCTCTCTCTCTCTCTCTCTCTCTCTCCTTCTTTCTTTATCCCTTCCCCTCCACCACCACCCCACCCCCCGCCATGAATATGCTTTCTGATGGTAAGAAACCAACGGCATGCATGTATACATTCATGTTCCCATGCAGGAAAAGGAGCCAGTGCCCTCCATCAGTCTAGTGCTGGGGATCAGGAGACTAGAAGAGAGCAGGAGCTCCGGATGCTAGGACGCTGCTGTTATTTTTCCTTTTTGGGTTTCTGAAGCAGGAGCTCATGCTGTAGCCCAGGATGGCCTTGAACTCATGGGTGACTGACCCTTCTGCCCCAGTCTCCCCAAAAGTACTGAGGTTCCAGGCCATGGCTACTGACAGCAGCTCAGTGAGACTAAGTTGATGAAAAGCTAGCTGCTCTCCAATTTCTGGAGAGAGAGCAGAACTGCTCTATGTTCACAGGCTGTTTCCTAACACGCCTGGGAAGATCCAAGCAGGGAACTGAGCTCCAGGTCTGGCGACTGAACCCCAGCAGCTCTTGTCTGCAGGGGGCTCTGAACTCCTACACCTCTGATGGACCTGCAGCTGATGGGTTTGCCCCTGGGCTTTCTTGTGGCTCCGCACCCTATTGTGTGTGCCACCGCATCCAAGAGCCAGATTGCCATTCCAAGAGGTTGCACATGCCGGGCCTCAGGAGCTCCAAAGTGCCTGAATGTCGACCTCTTGCCCAATAGTATATTCACTCAGACACACACTGGAAGGTTCTTTTGGCCAGAGAAGTGGCTTTCTCACCCCTGAGGACCAAAAACTCCCAAACTGGCAGAGAACAGAAGTAAGAGTACATGTGATGTAGTTCCGTGATCTTTAAAACCCACATTGCTTCCAAGAAAGCGGTAAAGGAGGCCTAGCCTAATGAGTAAAACCAACCCGGCTGATTAGAGCACTCCACCCCAAAGAGAACCGCATTAAGAACTCAGGTTTTGAGCACAGTGCTTGGTGGGAGAGGAGCTGGCACAGGATGCCTCTGCGTCAGACATTGGCTCTAGATTCCAAATAGTTTCGAAAACCTAATTCCAAGGTAACAGTTCACCTTCCTGCTCCATGCCTCTGTCCCAGGTTGATTCTATAGACGCCCCGACCTCCCAGGCTACACCGCTTGTTTGCAAAGAAACTAAGTCTGAGTGTTCCTACTTTGAGAAACCTCTGGCTTCAGGGCGCACGCGGAGGCGCACCAGACTCTCCACATTGGCGCAGCTCTGGCCCGCCGCTCACCCGGTCCCCAACCCCACCAAGTCAGACGCGGCAACTTAGCTAACTAGGCCCCCAATCCTTGGGGACCGGCCGGCAGCCGAAGCCACCTGACTCACCGCAGGACCCGCCAGCACCAGGAGCGCCCGCAGTTCCTCTTGGAAGCCGGACAGCAGCAAGCGGCGCAGGCCACGGCGCTCGGACACGGCGCCCGCGCCTCCCGGCCCGGGAGCAGACTCCTCCCGGAGCTCCATGTGGCCTTCGTGCTGCCAGGGGCTCGGACGCACGCGGCACGGGGACCCACGGGCCTGGCCGATTCCAGTCTCCGCCCTCCCCCGCCTCCCCAAGCCCGCCCAGCGCTGGCAGGGTGAGTCTCAGTCTCTGTGACCTTGGACGCACCCCTTGCCCCTGCAACCCCGAGGTCCGCGTGTCTCCAAAGGCCAGCGCACAAACTCAGGACAGAGAAGTTTGCAGACGTGCTGGAAGCGAATGGAAAGCACAAGGGGACAGCGAGCGACCTTCCAGTCTCCATCGCTGCCCAGGGGCAGGTTCAGAAATTTGTGGCTTGGAAAGACTTAAGAGTCCTGAGACGTGATTCACTATGGCCAGTCAGGGGTCCGATCATGATTCCACTGTGGCCAGCCCAGGGTCGGATCTGGAAGTTGTGGGTGTCCAAGGTCTCTGCTGTGCAGCTTGTGGTCAGCTGAACACACACTTTGTTGTGGGTTTGGACTTTACAATTGTTTTTCCCTCTTGACAGTTGTTCCATTAGAGAATATAGCATCTGCCAGGAGAGCAAAGCAAGCCACTGAAGTGTTCCCTGGCCAGGTCATCAGCCAGAAGAGACAGGAGACACTGTGGTAGGAATATGCAGGTTCAAAGGACACCAGCAACCCAGGGGGAAAATACAGATGTGCTGCCCAGAACCTCACTCTCCTCATCTGTAAACTCAAGATGCATCTCCCTCCCCACCCACTCCTGTTTGCCTTAGTCAAAGGATTCCTGTGAGGTGCTAAAGTCCCTTCTGTGGCAAGTGAGCCTGAATAACAAATAATTAGCTCACTGTTAGTTTCATGCTGCTGTGACAACATATCCCAAAAACAACCTAAGGGAGCAGTGATTAATTTTGGCTCATGGCCTCAGAAGGCTCCATCCACATCCAGGCGCTGTATAGGAAGGATGCCAAGGAACCACATTTCTTACCTCGTGACAGCCAGGAAGCAAAGAGACAAAATACCCTTCAAAGACATGCCTGTGTGACTCACTTTCTGCAGCCAGCCTAGTTTCCAGCATCTTCCAAAATTTTGAGGCCACCAGGTGGAGATCAAGGCTTCAACATAAAACTCCATGAGAGACACTGCATTACTGCACCATACACGCAGGTAACCAGGAATTTTGGAGTCAAGATTTGGGGTTTGATTTTCAGTATTGGGGACACAACCCACCCCCAGCCTCACACATGATGAGTGAAAGCCCTACCACTGAGCTACAGCCATGGAGAATCCAAGGTTTTAAACTAAGATCAGTGTGGCTGGAAGTGGAATACTTGCCTCGTATGTGTGAGGTCCTGGATCCCAGCACCATGAACAGAACAAACAAAGCATCTTAGTCTGTGTTCTGTTGCTGTGAAGAGATATCATTGACCACAGCAACTCTTATAAAGGAAAACATTTAGCTGGGACTCGCTTACAGTTTCAGAGGTTTAGTCCGTTACTGTCATGGTGGGGCACATGGTGGCATGCAGGCAGACATGGTGCTGGAAAAGTAGCTGAGAATTCTATATCCAGGTCCACAAACAGCAGGAAGAGAGAGAGAGAAAGACACTGGGCATGACATGGGCTTTTGAAACCTCAAAGCCCACCCCCAAGTGACATACTTCCTCCAATAAGGCCACACCCCCTAATCCTTCTCAAGTAGTGCCACTTCCTGATGAGCCTATGGTGGGAGGCATTCTTATTCAGACCACCAAACAAACAAACAAACAAGACCATTAATGTTTTTTCCCTGGCCCTTTCACACCATCTGTGATTCTCCCCTTGGTCCTTATACGGGTAAAGGTGATCTCTAATCTCATCCCACTCTATAGGTCAGCTGCTAAGACCCTTCTCCCTTCTCTTCTGACTCCATTAACACAAAATGAGAGAGAGGAGGGGATTGGCTCTCCTTAGATGTCTTGCCTACTTTTAGAACAATTACCTGGTCCAGGAAATTGGGTATACCCCGACTATACTCCAAGCTCTGTACCAAAGGGTTGGACCCTGTCTACGACTGGGGTTCCTCAACCAGGACTGCATGTGTGGGCCAGAGAAGCAGCTTCTCAGAGGAAGTGGTGTCTCCAAGCTGGAAGCCCAGGCTGGGCACTAAGATGCCCCTCCCTCTTCCTGCAGTTTATCCCCACCCTAGCCTCATTATATCAATGTCCTGCTGCATGGTCCTTGACAATGAACTTCTGCAGCTGTTTCTTGGTCTTTGGGGGTGTCCTCCTGCTTGCTGAGCCTTGGTGTGTGACATGAGTCTTCTTGGGCACAGATTCAGGTATTTGTGGAACTTTCTGAGTTTGGTTAATGATGATGAGAATATAGACCATGAATTTCCAAACAGCACTGATCCCAGAGGGCTTGGATACCTCCCTGCCTGTTATTTTGGTGATATGCAGCTGGGCAAGTGCCACCTTCAGGCTGCCCAGCTGTTTTAGCAACTCCTTCTCATAGCAAAGGTCGGAACTTTAAACATGACCACCCCCGCTGGCTCTGAGGGAGACAGCCGCGACTGTTCTTTTGGGGTCTTCCGGAAACCCTCACGGGTGTAACACGACTTGAAGCATAAGTGTAATGTGTAAATATTGGGAAGGAAGAGGTAAAACCATTGCTTGCATTTGTAATTCGAGACTATGCAAAGAAATCAAATGGGGGAAAGCTGATGGATTTAATTCAGGGGTCTGGAATGATAGCTCCATGGACGGTGCTTGCTTAGCATGCGCAAGTCCATTAGTTTCCTCCCCAGCACCAGAAAAAAAAATAGAATTAAAAGAGGTTTAATAAAGTTCTATGTGGAAGCCTTTTGTGTTGGTTTCTACATGAAAACATTCTTAAAAGAAATACCGGACACAATAGCAAGAAATTCAACCTCTTGGCCTCGCTTCTTAAGTGTGATCTGGGCCTCGTTCTACAGCACGGAAAGGAGGGATGATCAGCTTCACAGCAGAGAACTCTGACAAACACGACTTCCGTCAAAGAAGACGGAGGGTAACATCAGGAGGGCGGGGCAGCATGCGCCCGCCTTGGTTACCTGGGGCTTCTGAAACAACACGCCACAGGTTTGGAGGCTTCAGACAACAGGATTTTATTCTTTTACACTTCAGGCCAAAAGCCTGAAGCCACGGAGATGGCAGAGCCAGTTTCTCCTTGGGGACTCAGGAGAAACTCTGGTGCACACCACTGCTAGCTTCCGGTGATAGCTGGTAATCCTTGCAGACCCGTGTGCTGTGACTGAACGTGAAATCCACCCCACGGCCTTGTGCTCTGGATCTTTTAATAATTTTGTTTTTTTAGGATGTATTTTATTTCAGTGACAGACAGTAGTGTCACAAGCCCTTCTTGGGACAGGAAAAGGACATTAGTACGAACTAAGGAAACGCGAATTCACAGAGGCCTTAATCGTCATGTGTCCGTATCCCAGAGGTGACACACTGTGCTGCTGGCATGGACGTTAGAAAGAAAAAACGAGAAAATTCAAGGTCTCTCAACATAAAACCAGCACAGAACTCATATTTCCTTGGAATATTTTGAAGTTTTAACTTGCAGAGGGGTGGAGGGCAGTGCTTAACACCTGCGTCACCCATGGAATGTTCTGGATGTTTCACCGTTGCCAGTTTTTCATCTCATTTGGGATTAAAAGAGCCGAAGCCACCCAGATATGGGACTATGTGCCTGTGATCCGGGTACTCAGAAGCCTGTGGCAGGAGACTCAGTGGCCTAGGAGCTCGGCCCCGCATAGGCAGCAAAGCTCCTACCTCTTAAAGAATAAGCTGGGCATGGCGGTTCATGCCTGTAATCCAATACATGGGAAACTGAGGCAGGAAGACGGCCATGAATTCCAGGCCAACCTGGGCTAAAAAGTGATACTGTTACACAAAAAGCCAAAAATAATTAAATAATTAAAATAAAAATTAAGAAGGAAACTGGTAAAAAAAAAAAAAAAAAAAAAAAAAAAAAAGAATAGAAAGTTTTCTGTCTCCTGAAGTTACGGGCTAATGTGGCTTCCGTATGTCCCCCAAGCTTGTGCATTGGAAGCTCGGGCCTCCATGTTGTAGTCTTCAAAAGACAGAACCTTTAAGAAGTGGGCCCGAGGAGGGAGGGGACACTGTGGTCGGGATGTAAAATAAATAAATAAATAAATAAATAAATAAATAAATAAATAAATAAATAAATAAATGAAGAGGTGGGCCCAGTGCTAATTAAGTCACTGGAGTGTAACTCTCAGAAGAGAGTCATATAATTCCCCAGGAGCCCTGTTAGTTCCCACTGGAGCAAGCTCTGCATAGAGCAAGCCTGCCCCCAATCCCTCTGACCTGCCGTCTTGCCATGAGACATTTGCTATGTTATAATACAGCCAAAAAGCTCTCACCAGAGCTGATCAGATGCTGGAGCTGCGTTCTCGAATCTCCTGAACTTTGAGTTAAATACATCTTTTTTTCTTTATACATTCTCCAACATCAAGTATTTTGTTGTAGCAATCTGTCATCCGTCATGGAGCATACACTCCCACCTCAGTTCCGCCATCTCAGGTCCTTTTTCTGACATTGACCCTTTTGCCCTCGACTTAAGGGCCCTTGCAATTCTACTGAGCCCACGTAACAATCCAGAGTGATTGCCACACCTCAGGATTTTAACTTAGTCACATCTGCTTATGCCTGTCATCATGTAGGATGACGCAGCCACGCGTTCTGGGGATTAGGATATCTTTGGTAAGCATTATTCTGCATTTCACACTCATCGTGTTCCCATCCTGTCTTCAGCTTCCTGGTTCTTTATTTTCATTAACTTCGTTGACGTTCTCGATAGGTTATATGGTATATACTTTCTGAATCTTTGCATACCGCCATGTTCACTATGGTTTCGCGTATCAGATGACAAGTCTTAAGTGCTCCTCTAATTCCCCTCTTTGTGGTGGTATTGTGTTCCCCAAAATATTGTGTACCTTAATAAACTTATCTGGGGTCAGAGACGGAACAGCCACAATATTAAACATAGAGGTTAGGCAGTGGTAGCACATGCCTTTAATCCTAGCATTCCAGAGGCAGAAATCCATGTGTTCAAGGATACACCCAAGCATGGTGACTCATGCCTTTAATCCCAGAAAGCAAGCCTTTAATCCCAGGGAGTGATGGCAGAAAGCAGAAAGGTATATAAGGCGTGAGGACCAGAAACTCGAGGCATTTGGCCTGGTTAAGCATTTGGCCTGGTTAAGCATTTGGCCTGGTTAAGCATTTAGGCTTTTGAGCAGCAGTTCAGCTGAGACCCATTCTGGATGAGGACTCAGAGGCCTCCAGTCTGAGGAAACAAGACCAGCTGAGGATCCGGCGAGGTGAGATAGCTGTGGCTTATTCTGTCTCTCTGACCTTCCAGTGTTCACCCCAATAACTGGCTCAGGTTTGATTTTATTAATAAGACTCTCTAAGATTCATGCTACACCTCTTATTCCAGGAAATATGCTGGCTGCAACAGTTAATTCCCCAATATTCTTTTCACACTAAATTATTTGTTTTAGCTAGTCACAATAATTTAATTTTCTTCATCAAGGCCTGTGTGGGAATTGATAGGGATAGCCCAATTTTAACCACAAATATTTAACCAGTAAAAAATATTTCTGGAACAGGTTTCCTTGTTTCTAAGAAAGAATCTTGGACAGGAAGGGCTCTTACTCCACCCTTGGCTTTATGCCATGCCTAGTTGTAGGCCCATACCTACCACGCTCTGAGCCCAGGGATGAGGCTGACATCAGACGAAGGTGAAGTCAGGAGGCTCTCACACACAAAATCAGAGAGACAGAAACAGGCCACTCAGACAGGCAAATCTCTAATCTCAGACAGAGGGGAAGATTTTTCCTTGATGCACACAAAAAGAGAGCCAGCTTTTCAGACTCGGATGCCCACCTTGATCTACGGGTACCAAAGTACAGCATTCAACTTCAGGGAGAGAAACAATACTTTTCATACAGAGTGACATGACCTGATGCTGGCATAGAAAAAATGAAAACCAAACTGAGGCTCCCTGAAGTATCAGGACCCCGAGCTACACAAGCTGAACCCCTTGTACCTGGTGCCCTGCCCACCAGTGATCCTGGAATGGCCCACTGCACACTCATGAACAGGGAAATACATCAATCTACACAACCCAAACTCCATGGGAGGAGAGATATTCTAAAAGGAGACAGCGGCGCCCCTCCTTCCAGCTGTCAGACCACTGAGACAATGGACCTCAAAGAAATAAGATTTCCCCAGGAATCTCACGCTGAGGGAAAGGAAAGCCTGAAGCTGGGTTCCAGCCAGAGGAGGAACTTGCCTCTCCGGAAGAGGTTGCACACTGTGCTGACTTTATCAGACCAGCCACAGGCAGATGGGAAGAGAGACAGTGATGGGTCAGTGACGAATACCGTGATGGACCCCAAGATGGACTTGAGACCACAGGAGCACTTTGTTCTCCCTGGCTGTTTGTATGGACAGGACCACTCCATGACCTTCCCATACCTCTTGTGCTCCATTTAAACCTGAACCTCAGTCAATACCTGCTTTCACGATTGTGAATTTCTTAAATTGTCATACTTGGGACAGGTGGCTGAACCCAGCTTGTTGGCTTTTATCCTACAAACTCCGGTAATAGCTGGGCATGGTGGGGCATGCCTCCAGTCCCAACACTGGGGAGGCAGAAGCAGATAAGCAGCTATGAGTCTGAAAGCAGCCTGTTCTATATATCGAATTCCAGGCCAGCCAGAGAAACAAACAAAAAGCTCAAGGAATAAAACCAGAACCACACTTGTCTGAGAAACAGATCTACAAAGTAAAACAGAGATAGAATCTGCACAGACAAGGTGGGAAACACAGGACCAGTCAAGCCAAATTGCTTCCAGAAACTCACCCAGGTGGCAGCCAATCAAACAGCCTCCGGGGCAGCTGCCTTGTCAAGCCCTGGGCCCTTCTCTGTGATGCCATTTGCAGGGCGGCTACAGTTAACAGATCCTGGAACTAGCCTTGGTGGCTCGTGGTCCCAGCACTGGTGAGGCAGGAGGGGTATGAATTCTAGGCCACCCTGTGCTCCATACCAAGACCTCTGAAGTTGGAGAGGGCACAGATTCAGAGAATGAATTACTAAAGAAGGAAATGCTAAATGCGTTTGGAAGAAAAATGAGACAAAAAAGATGACCAAGGTTATCACATCTGTCTGTTCATGGTGTGAAAAAAGAAAAATGGCAAAATGTTCATAGGGAACATCATATATGTCCAAATTATAAAAGTTGAGCAGGCTTTTGGCACAAAATCTCAACAGTGTGTAGGAGCAATTCCAGTTTCTTTGGGTTGTGACCCCAGAACTGTGAGAACAAAAGGCTAGAATCTAGACCAGATGGTCACAGTGCCCCAGCGCCCTGTCCTCACACAGATACCTCAGGTACCACCCGGGCGCTCTAGCTCTGACTTTGGGGTGCTGGAATTTCTCACCTGGGGAATGAGTTCACATTAGCGTGGGTATTGGTGACCACACATCCGGCTCCCGCCCCTTCCCAGAACCTGGTTGCAGGCTTGTGTTGTGAAACCTCCCCCATCCACAGAAAGCTGGAATAAGGAACCAGCCACACTTATGCCCCGAGGGCCCTGATTCCTCTTCTCAGAGCCCCATCATGCTGTCTCTGTTGCTGGGCCCTGAAGTCGCCTCAGAACCCGTTATGCTGATTCTGTTTCTTTCTTTTATCTCTCGGTCCAAAGCGCTTGGGTTGTAGTTGCATCCACACTGCGGCATGCTCTGTTTGCACTTTGCCAACACTGCAGCATGCGCCATGTGCACTTTACCAACTTGGTAGCATTCCTCTGTCAGTCACAGTCCCCAACGGAAGTAAGCCACAGCCATCTGGAACCTGCCTTATGCTCCTCCTCCTTCCGACTCTCTGACCCAGGTTGCTTTTGTTTCTTCTTCATGTGTATATGATATTCTCTTCATTGTAAGAATTTAGATATTCCACTAGATTTCACATGAGAGTGGGTTTTCCTTCCCCTTCTTCCTGGTTCTGCCTTTTGGCTATACATAGTGTACCCAACCCTCTCATCCCCTCATCCCCCCATCCCCGTGTATTCAGGCTGGCCTGGAACTCATCATGCTTCTTCAGCCTCTGGAGGGATGAGTTTTTTTTCCAGGTGTGTGCCACCCTGTCCACCTTCACCTGCTCCTTCAGGTCCACCTCCACTGACTCAGAGACCATCACTAGCCTAGTAGCCGACTTGCCAGAGTCCCCCAAACTCTGATGTGTCTGAAGCTTCCCACTGTATCCATCTACTTCCTGTCGCTGCAGAGAGGCCCAGGGACTGCGGAGAAGGCTCCGTGGGGAAAGCGCTTTCTGCACAAGGGTGCAGACGTGTGTAAAGTGGGTTCCCAGAGCCTGTGTAAAGCATAAAGCGGGCTGTGGCAGGGCCCCCTGTGTCCCGGCGCTCCTGCAGAGAGACTGGAGGTGGAGGCTGAAGGATTCCTAAAAGCTCAAGAGCCGTCTCACTTGGTGTACACAGCCACAGGCAAGGGACCCTGTCACAGACAAGTTGGAAGATGAGGACTAACACCCAAGTCTTCCTCTGAACTCCTCACACTGGGTATATCAATACACGCGCCTGCATTCACAGATGTGAACACACACCCACACATACGTCATACACACACATGCACACACAAAGATAAAAACAAATGATAAATAAATAAAACATCGTCTTAAAAACACTTGATGCTCGTGGATTTTTTTTTTTTAAAGATTTATTTATTTATTATGTACACAGTGTTCTGTCTGCATATACACCTGCAGGCCAGAAGAGGGCACCAGATCTCATTACGGATGGTTGTGAGCCACCATGTGGTTGCTGGGAATTGAACTCAGGACCTCTGGAAGAACAGCCAGTGCTCTTAACCGCTGAGCCATCTCTCCAGCCCGATGCTCGTGGATTTAAAGGTTCCCGTCCCTGGTTAGTTAGCACTGGGTTCTGAGGAGAAGTGGCACCTCAGGGTGGAGCATGCGGCCTCACAAACCGTCACCCATGGGCCGTGAGCAATAGAAAAGAGATGGAGTCTCACAGCTCCCTTCAAAGGCACCCTGTTGGTGACCAGAAGCCCTCCTGCTAGACTCCACCTCCCAGACTTCCCAGCATTCTCCACAGGATGAAGCCAGGGACCATAAGGACCTGGGACCAAGCTCCTAACACCCAGGCATCCACAGCAGCTGTGCTCACAGTGCCACAGTAAAGTCTCTATTCTGTAACAAACTGTGTTTCAAGCATCTATGGTGCACTTAGGCAGCTTTATGAAGGTGTGCTGTGCTAGAATTGAGGAAGGAGGAAGGATAGGGGGACTGCCTGGAGCTGCCGCCAGGACAAGGAAGATGTAAAGTACCGGTAAGCCACGAGCCACGTGGCAAAGTGGAGATTAATAGAAATGGGCTAAATATAAGAGTAAGAGCTAGACAATGATAGGCCTGAGCTAATGGCCAAGCAGTTTAAATAATGTAAGTGTCTGTGTGTTTATTTTATAAGTGGATTCCAGGACTGGCGGGACTTGGGAGCTGGAGAGAAATTCTCCAGCAACAGGCTTAAGTGGAGAGAATTTCCATTTCCATCTGCACAGGACAAACGCCTTCCACACGTGGCACCTCCCCGGGGACACGCACACACAAAGTGCCACATGTTTGTTACAGATGGAAGCGCGACGTGGGAGCCATGAACAAATGATAGAGCACTCAGGACAGATTAAAGACTGCGCCCAGATCTAGCTTGCTGAGCCAGTGGGTTGGTTGGGAGCAGGGTCTGGCATTAAGAGCACCCGCTGCTCTTGCAGAGGACCTGGGTTCAGTTCCCTGCACCACATGGCCGCTGGAAGCCATCTGTAGCTCCAGTTCCAGGGATCTGATGCCCTCTTTTGATCTCCACTGGCACCAGGCATGTGTGAAGTGCACACTTGCAGGCAAAATGCTCACACATAAAATAAAATAAATAAATCTAAAAAAAAGAAAGTTGCTGGAGTTTTGATTTTGTTTTTCCACTTAGGGCTAAACAGTGACTTCTAAGTTTCATGTCACTAGAAACTGGAAGGCCATGATGATCCTGTATGCACTCTCCTCTCCACCTGCCCGCTTGACAGCCTGTTCTTCATTCTCATATGTGAGAGGTAGATCCTGACCAGCTGGAAGGCCCTGCTAGCACACAGGCTCCAGCTCCCACCCCAGCCATGAGAAGCTAGTAGGGAAAGGGAGCCCCCCTTTCCACTGTGCGTGAGCTGGGGTTCAACCATTTAAGTCTAGTTTTAGGTGACAGGGTGACTTAGCCAGTTTGGGGCATCCAGGTGGCTAGCATTTCATGCACACATGGGCTAGTTTTTTTATGGAAAAGGGGTATAACATATAAGAACAGACAGACAAACTGGATGTAGTGGCTCATGCCTGTAATCCTAGCACTCGGGAGGCTGAGGCAGGAGCATTACCATGATTCAAAGCTAACCTGGACTACATAGAGTTTCAGGTCAGCCTAGGCTACTCTAGCAAGAAAGTTTACTAACAACCAGTAAAAGGGCAGGAGAGTTGGGATGCCCCAGGCCCTGCCTGCTTTGGCGTATGCCCCTTGCGCCCTCTGCTGGTAGGCTGCATATTTGCTATTTATTTGCAAAAATTAGTTAAATTTGTTCTTGGACAATTTCACACACAGCAAATGAGGCACAATGACATTCTCATTCTCTACCGTATCCTATACTTTGTACGTCCCCCTCTTCCTCAAAAATATCTTTCTCCCGTTCATGTGTTTGTTCTGTGACCCACTGAGTCACAAGGATGTTTGTGTGATCCTGGGTCAGGCGCTATTTGCAGGAGTCTGGTGGACTCGGCAGTCGGTGCGCCACTAAAGACGGCGGTTC
Source organism: Peromyscus melanophrys (assembly GCA_902168415.1). NCBI lineage: Eukaryota > Metazoa > Chordata > Mammalia > Rodentia > Cricetidae > Peromyscus > Peromyscus melanophrys. The sequence goes on along the minus strand of CABHPR010139081.1, from coordinate 742 downwards.
TTCCTCTCCAGGAATTTATCAATAGCCAGTATTTCAGCAGTAAGGGGTGGGCCCCCTGAGTCTCTTCTCCTCTCGTGACTCTTTGTCGGCAGGGCCAGTCTTGTGCAGGCCCGCTGTAGGTAACTGCGGTTGTCGTGAGTTTTATTGCGTCCTCCACCCTATCCTCCGGACTCTTCATATGTCCCGGACACCTTCTCCAATGTTCCGATGGGGGCGGAGCAAGGTGCTAAAAACACTATCTTTTCACAACATAGTCTCTCTAGTTGTGGTCAAAATCTCGCCTGATAAGGGCCAAGCTGCTGCCCCGGTCTCGGGATCTGAATTTGGATTTGAAGGGTCCATCTACAGCACACCACGGTCAGACCGTCGTCCCGACAGCAGAACATTCTTAATTTCTGAGTTTTCTTTATTTTACATGTTTGTTTGTTTGAGCTCAGGCTGACCTTGAACTCGCCATGGTCTTCCATCTCTCAAGTATGTGTTTATCATTTCTAGGGTTTTATTTGTTTAGGTTTGTTTGACGATTATTTGAATTATTTTGAAATTTTATTACGTTTGTTTACTTGGGTGTGTATGTATGGTGTGCATGTAGAGGTCAGAGGACAACTTGAGGAAGTGGTTCTCCTCTCCCACCTTGTGGGACCCAGGGCCCTCAGGTTATCAGTCTTGGCCGTAGGTTCCTTTACCCACTGAGCCTTGCCAGCCTCCTACTTTGCTGATCTTTGAGACAGAATCTCAGCTA
>CABHPR010139080.1:40990-66492 GCA_902168415.1 Peromyscus melanophrys | reverse complement strand
TGCTGGATTGTTTTAAATCTAGCAACAGGTGAGTACATGAAAAATGACTTCTAAGCAGTTTGGGAGATTTTCCATTAAAGTATCTGAAATCTGCCTCTTGGTTTCTTTAAAAGTAAAATCCTATCTACCAATTATTATTATCCATCAATTACACTTGCCTCTGAAGAAACAGCCATACTGATATTCATGTGTCTCAAATGGTATCTGGAAACATGGTTGTATAGGACCTTTACATTCTCTTCATTCTTTCCTAAAGTTTCCTGTCAATACCTCAGTTAATTAGTTAGTGTTCACATAGTGCTGTTGATTCTTGGGGTGGCAAGATGGCTCCATAGGTAAAGGTGCCTGTTGCAAAGATCAGTAGTCTGAGTTAAATTCCTTCAACTCACATGGTAGAGTAAACCTACTCTCTCAAGTTGTTCAATGGCCTCCATGCATGTGCCATGGCAAGTGAGTATGTGCTTATGTGCATGCGCGAGCGTGTACACACACACACACACACACACACACACACACACAATGTAATAAAGATTATTTTTGGTGGTCACATGGCAATGGTTTATGTCAGTGCCATTCTTATTTGCAATCATATCCAAAGAATATCATATCAATTGCTCTAGGTTTGTGTTTTCTGTGGAACAGGAGTTCATGACTTCTTTCTTTGGCTTGTGTTTCTATGGTCCTCCACAATTCAGTTTCTTTAGAATAAAGCATTGAGAGTCATGTAATAAAACTTCTAGAGTCATTGGACTGTGATGAAGAAGATAAATGCTAGACCTACCTACATTGAAATCACACAGTATGTCTGCATATGCATTTGATTTCACTATACAACTTTCATGTCTTAATAAAAGTTTATTAGCTTGCTGGTTGTGACATATGGTAAAAATGCTCATAAATGTGTATATTATATGTGAGAAAGAAGAAGCCCCCAATAGTAATAGATAAATATCTATTAAAGCATAAAATTTGTCTCCATTACATGGCCTTTGAAGCTGTTGGAGCAGAACATATGGAAATTTTGCTGCTTAACTGTGAACCAGAGAAAGTAAAAGAGACAAAGGAAATCAAACCCTTGTAGCACATAGAGAATGCTAAACCTCTACTGGAGTGAAAATTCAAATATTTTTGAATTATAGAATCATCACATGGTTATTTAAGGCAAATTCAATTCTGTGTATGCCTTTCCTACATAGTGCTTAATAAATAGGCCATGTAGTTAATAATAAAACATGAAGCTAATAAAAATGGTGTGTATTAGAAAGTAAGTCACAAAATTATTTTATGAGAAGTATTTTTGAAAGTAAGCAAAATTAATAGAAATGATTCTAGAAGGCAGAATAAGAACTGTGATTTATTCATGCAAGATTTTAATATGTCTAGCTTTTATAAATGATCTCAAGGGTAAACTGAGACTGGTGGCTTATGTTTACTTCTCATTCTGCAGAAAGGATTATCTAGATTTTGGATTTACCTTCACCAAGGATCATTCTTTTCTTTGTCTCTCATGCACATGATTTTAGGCCTCCGTGCAGTAAGACAGTGCTCTTCGTTGTGGCTTCTCAAATGTGGTGAGGCCAGACACATCACGAACAGTAGCTAGCGCACAGCCATCTGGCTCTCCCCATCAACACTCAACCGGCCCAGATTCTGTATCACTTTGGAGCTGTTGGTTAACATTCAGTTGAAATTCCAACTGATGAGGAGTTGCTGTTATTGCTTTGCTTTAAAGATAAACTTGAGCACCCCAGGCACCGTCAGGAGCCTCACAGCTTCCAAATGCTGCTTGATACCTGGCTCCAGTTGTTTCTCTATTCAGCAGACAATGTTTGCTGCTATTGACCCAAGCATCTTTGGAAGATGAGAAGAGAACACAAAATTGGCGTTGGTGCTAATACATGCTCGCATCAGCCATAGCTGGTTCAAATTTTATTTGTTGTTTCTGTTGTTTGTTTTAAAGGAACATTTACATTCTCCATCCTCTCAAACTGAGTAGTAGTTCTCATACTCAAGGGGCAGTCCAGCTCTTTCTCTCGATAGTCTTCTGATTGTTTCTGTTCCTCTTGCCCTTTCTTTAGTTCCTTTTCTCCTTCTCCCCGTTTAATGCCTATCCTTTTTCTCTTTTAATTAAATTTTTTTCTTTCCTTTTGCGTACCAACCCCTGTTCCCCCTCCCTCCCCTTTTCCTGCCCCCCCTACACCCCCTATCCCCTCCTCATAGGGGGTGTGGCCACCCTTGGGTAGTTAACACATTCTGGCACACCAAGCTGGGGTCAGGACCTAGTCTTTACCCCTGCATCAAGACTGAGAAAGGCATCGCACCACAGGGAATGGGCTCTAAAAGGCCAGTTCCTGTACCTGAGACAAGTCATAATTTTGAAGTTAGAGCAAATTTCAGTGGCCCTATATTTTTATTTCTTTTGGGTTTTTCTTTTATACAATATATTTTGCTACCTTTTATTGCTCCCTAACTCCTCCCAGATCCTCCCCATCTCCCTATCCAACCAAATTCAGTTGTTGTACGTATATATCACTCAAAAGTGGACATTTTCACTAACCACTGCTGAAAAGCACATTTTATGGGTTTTGATACATCAAGGTGAGTTTTTCACCTACCCCAAAAGCAGATGCACAAGTGACCTGAAAGGACACAGTGGATAAGATTGAACAGGCCCAACGCCACTGTGTTATGACGATGGGACCTTGCCCAACCTTTCCCTGTGTGGATACACAATAAAGAAATTTAATTACAGCCAAACTGTTTTAGAACGGTGCTCATAGCAGTGAAATAAGTACCTTTGCCAGACTTCCATCTTCAATACTTTCTCTGCGGCATCTATAATTTTTTCAGACCTGTGAGCAGATGACTGAGAAAGAAATGTGAGTAAATCAATAGCTAACTTTTTGTTTATCTTTTTCCATGGTTTCTCATAGTTCACCAGTAGAAAGATTTGGCTCATAAAAACATAAAACCAAACAAAAACAAAAACAAACAACAACATGCCTTTAATCCCAGCACTCAGGAGGCAGAGGCAGGTGGATCTTTGAGAGTTCCAGGCCAGCCTGGTCTACAGAGCGAGATCCAGGAAAGGCACAAAGCTACACAGAGAAACCCTGTCTCGAAAAACCAAAATAAATAAATAAATAAATAAATAAATAAATAAATAAATAAATAAATAAATAAGCAAACAAATAAACAAATAAATAAATAAACAACAAAAATAAACCATGTCAATCTTGAATACGTCATTTCCTGGAACCTAATCAGTGACAGATCCCTAAAGACAAATTGATCTTATCACAGTTTGATTTTACCATATCCATTTAAGGGGTTTGATTGTTGCTCACATTATTTTTGTTTTGCTCAACTTTGCTTTGAGTTTGTTGGAAGCAACATTTATCAATACTCAAAGACCAAAGCAGTGCAGTTGTCAAAAAGGTGGAGAGTGGAGTTTATTTTCTCATATCAAGTCCTTAAGTCTAAGATTTTGTATAAATTGAGTCATAATTTTAGTGTGTCTTTATTACCTGATAGTACCGCCTTTGAAGCAGAAATCTCTTTTATTTGCTCTTAAGCATTTCTATATCTTAAATACTTGCTTGTATTTATTTTCACCTATCTGCCATGTTTATACCACCTTTTACCTTTCCAATCTGATGATTGAATTTCATATTTCCTTCCTCCTTCTGTATAATTCAATAGTGAATGTACATTCTTTTACAATGTTTTATCATTTGACATCTTTTTATTCAGTCATCCCAATACAGGGGCCCAAGGGCTCAGCTATTCTCTTGTCAGCTTTAGCAACCGAAGTATAGGCATAGGGATTTAAGTACAGAATGTTTCTAGCCAGGGCTTTGAAGCTTGATGGCTGTTGCAAATTTGCCAGAAAATGGTGAAATTAATCACTGTTTTTCTGGTCCACTGATCATTGTTCTAATGATGGAATTCTGGCCAGACTGTTCTTGAGACATTGAATGGGTATTTTTTTTTCATTTTCCTTTTTTCTTTTCTTTTTTCTTCTCTTCTTTTCCTTCCTTCCTTCTTTTCTTTTTCTACCTTTTCTCTTATTCTTTTTTTTGAGACAGAATCTATGTAACTCTGTCTCTCCTATAACTCACTATGCAGATTGGGCCTGCTGGCCTTGAACTCACAGAGATCTCCTTGTCTCTTAATTTGTCTTAATTCTGACCTTAGGAACCTACTCTTGCCACAAATCAGTAAGTCCTCTGATGTCAACACAAGATTTTTCATTTTTGCTTGTACTAGCCAGAGGTAATTTCTCTGTGATTGACACAACTCCAACTATATATTTACTATAAGAATAAAATTAAATTTAACTTCATTCACTTATATTACAATAACTCATCAACTATTCACATACTGGTACAGTGATTTAATTTTATTATATACTCTTTATTTGTTTAATTTTTGAGGTTGTGTTTTAATTACAACATTTCCCCCTTACCCATCCTCCTTTCCAACTCTCTCATATAACTTTCCCCACTTTGCTGCACATTCATGTCCTCTTTTTTCACATCAATTGTTATTGCATGCATATATGTATTTACATATACACATATATCCCAAATATAACCTATTGAGTCCATATAATGCTATTTGTATATATGTTTTCAGGGCTGACCATTTGATACTGGACAACCAATCTTCCCTGGAGAGGGCCACATTTCCCACTCTCAGCCTTACTCAGTAGCCTATAGTTCTTTGTTTACAATTAAGGGATCCTGGGATTTCTCCTGTATAGTTTTTCATGTTCGTTGATTCTCTTGTTCAGTTCATATTTGAGTGGTCATGTTGGTGAAAATTTACAGGTATAGCTTCTGATGTTACTAGATGATACAATCTCATAGCAAACTCCCTGATCCTCTGCCACTTATAATATTTCCACATCCTCTTCTATGTTTCCTGAGCCTTATGTATGGGAATGTATTGTAGATATATCCACTGAGACTCCACAACTCTGCATATTTGTTGCTTGTGGTTTTCTGTAGTTGTGATCTCTGTCTGTTGCAAAGAGAAGTTTCTTTGATGAGTGGTTAAGACTACATTTACCTGGGGATAGGGAGAATTGTTTAAGGATTGTTGTTAGGGATTATGTTGGTTTAGTAAATTAGTAGTGGTAGAATCTCTTCAGTAACCATGATTTTACCAGCACCTAGTAGTTAGCTAGGCTTTCAATCAGGCATGGCATCCTTCTTGTTAAGTGGGTCTTAAGTCCAGCCAGAGAGTCATTGGTTACTGTCAAAGTCTGTGTGCCACTACTGCATCTGTAGGGTTATAGTGTTATGCTGGTTGTTAATGTGGTTCATAGACATCATAGCTGGGTGGGGCTCTTGGTTGCCTCCCTCCTTTGAAAGCTTGCTAGTGCCCTTGAGTACCATGAAAGCTAGTTCTCAAGGAGGGGTCATTCTAGTCAGTTCCAGCTCATGTGTATCTTGGCTCTGTTTCTGAAATACATGGTGTCTTCAGCAATAGGGTCTTACCTTCCGCCTCTGGGTTGGGGGAGGGTAACTGACACAGTAGCAATAGGCTGTATGTTTTGGAAATCTCTTAGACATTTTTGGCCAACAATTCAAAGGAGGGCTTCTCAGTATGGTATTGGGGGGTTTTGTTAGTTTGGTTCTTGGATGGAATGCTGTCTTCCCAAATAAGAAGAGTTCATTAAAACTAAAAATGTGTATTTATACACTGAATTACATGCATTATAGGGTTTTGTTGTTGTTGTAGGGCGGTTGTTTTTTGTTTTGGGGTTTGTTTTTTATTGGTAAATAGTTAATAGTATGATTTCTTGTGGCTTCGTATTCTTCATTTGTAAGTACTTAAAACAACAATGACTCACAATTATAATTTTAGGAATTGACTAGTTAGTTAATTTTAAAATTTAAAACTTCACATATATTTTTGGTAGTTAAATGAAAACAAGACTTTTTCAACTCACTTGCAACTGAGGCTTAAATATATTAGGAACTATATTCTTAAGTGTGTTTTTCAACACATCGTCATGGTCAATAATTGTATTTGCCATATACACTGTGGAGAATGTTTGCATCAATTGCCCAAGAATTAACCCTTTCTGCTTCCATGTCTTTGAAATCATTCCCTGCTATGATCCTGGGCTTGACAAAGTTATTTGTTTTGTCAATGTATGTTGGAGAACATGGTGCGTAAACATGCTCTTTCTCACTTCTTTGCTACTGCCATGGAGTATGAGCTTAGCAAGCTGGAGAGTGAGTCATGAACAGAAACATTGAGATGACTGACGTGTTCATCACAGTGGAAGGCATTCTAGATTGGCCAGCAGACAAATGAGTGAATAAAAACAGAAATTCAATTTCTTTTACTTTTAATTGTTACAATTACTGTTTACTTGTTAAACTGCCTTGGTATGGTTTGATATGCAATACTATTGAATAATAATAGCTGATAGATAAACTTTCAGATAGAAAGAGGTTTTGGAAAGAGATTTTCTTGGAATTAAGCTATGAAATATGCCTTGACACATACTGCTTGAAGTAGAAGTGAGGGTATCCTACCCCCCAACTCAGGCCCACACAGCATACATAATGGAGACCATTAATGAACTTTTACAGAAATCTCTCCAGTTTTGTAGACACAGTGGACTAGAGTCTGTGTTCCACTTACTTGCAGGTTTGTAAGAGAGAGCCTGTGTCTCTTGTTCCAAGGTGCAAACACACATGGATCTGGGTAACAGACACAGTTTCACTGGTGATGAAGATTAAGGATGTTGGCTTTTCACATAGACAGAAGCTGGCATCTTGGAGATCTTTTCTATACTTCCCAATGTAATTACCTGGATCCCTATCCAGAGATTCTGAAGCATATTCCTTAAATTAGAGATAGGACTGAGAGCAACTATCAGTGGAGAACAGATGTAGTGTTCTTCTCTTCACATAGTTTGTCACAGGAACATAGTTGATTGTTTTTTATGAGGAAATGATGCAAAATCCTTAATACTCAAGAAGATTAATAAATGAACTTGGCTATAATGAACGTATGACATGACTAATTTTCTGTGTTACATGTAAATCACACTTGTCTTCCTCCTCTTTCCATTGTTCCCACCCTCGCTTGGACCCGAGACTGGAAGCCAGATGGAGGAAAGAAAATAGAAGGAAAAGTTAGGGAGGCATAGTTTATTTATTTTTCTGGAAGCATGTAAAACACCTGCAGATGACCCATTCTAGGGAAATAGGGTAAAGTCTTATTGGGAATGAAGAGTAAAGTATTAATTAGTATAATTAAAATTCAAGTTTTCGATGTGGGGAGGTGTGCATTTTGTCACTTACACTTTGTATAAGCTAGGAATAAGTTTTTAAAAATTCCTTAGTGACAGAGTTTTTAATTGGTGGGTGTAAAAACTCTCTCATTTTGAGGTAAATAAATTCTAAAGCAGAAGAAGACAAAAGTAGGTGTAATTTCTTATTACTATAAAAATTTGCTTGACTAGCAATCTTTTTATGCACACAATAAATCATCATTGCTTTTTAAGGGATTGATGTATTAAGGCATATTCCTGATTCTAAAAGCACACTAACTTTGCATTCAAACATAGGAAGGATGTAAGGAATTTACAATGTCCTAGGATCTTTATTACCTACCAACTCACCACATGTTTTTGTTTTTTGGGGTTTTTTTTTTTTTTGTGTGTGTGTACCTGGTATTTTCTAAGTTATAAGAATACTCTGTAAGACAAGATACACACAGTCCTTCTGAAATTTAACCCATAGTCCAAAGAGGAGAGTGGCGTTAAATAAATAAAGACAAAGATAATTTTAGTTGTAGACTTCCTACACCTGCATAACTATAGAAAAATGCCTTGACATTATACCTGACATTATGCAAAAGATAAATATATTCACTGCCATATTAAAAGGTTACAAGATAAAAATGTAGAAAATGATAAGCTCCTAAGGGAAAAATTAAATCTCAACGATCAATCCAGGCTATTCAGAGAAGCCAATGCTAGAGGTGGCAACCACTAATTTACTAAACCAGCATAATAACTAACATCAATTGATAAAAAAAAAAAATTGTCCTTAAACTCATCAATAAATGTAGTCTTCACACCTCATCAAGGAAAATTCTCTTTGAAACAGACAGAGTCCAATACAGAAAACCACAACCAATCAATATGCAGAGTTATGGAGTCCCAGTGGATGTAAAGTATTCCCATACTTAAGGCTCAGGAAACAGTGGGTGGAAAGAGTGTAAGAGCCAGAGGATCAGGAAGTTTTCTGTGAGATTGTGTCTCCTAATGATTTCAGAAGCTACATCCATAAAGTCTCCCCAACATGATTGCCAAAATGTGAGCTGAACATGGACAACGTTGATGAGAATGTCAAAATGGATGGGGAATTCCCGGGAGGCCTCAACTCCACGAAGAACTACAGACAATGGAGGAAGACTGAGAGCAGGAAAGGTGGTCTTTCCCAGGGAAGAGAATGCCAACTGGTTGTCTAGTGCCAAATTGTCAACCCTGAAAACATAGACACAAGGAACTTTATACTAACTTAGCAGGTTATATATAGTAATGTATTTATATTTTTTTCTATTTCTCAGGCTAACATTTCATTATCTAATGTATACTGCAAAGTAAAAGTAGTATGTTGCTGTTTCTGCCAGACAATACTCATAATGTGAAGTAGGAAAACAACATTTCACTATGATTGGTCATAGAATAGTCTTATATTCTGAATACTTTCAGCTTGACTTTTACTTTATCAGGTAAAAGACACTTGAAAAAGTTCATGTTTATCTCTTAATTCATGTTTATTCCTTAAAGATGGTGTTGTAAATTATTATTAGATATTTTATTCACTAGACATAGTTCTGAGGTGTGTGGTATGACAGGACACCAACACTGTTTAGTTCAGACATTGGTTGAACTCTTAGAGTTTATGCATACTCCTGACAGTTTAGAGACAAATAGTTGTCTACACTTGAAGAAACTATAGAATATAATCTGAACCAGCATTTGCCACTCTAAAACTCTCATAGTAGCCAGTTGTATGAGAGTCTAGCTTCCCAAGCTATGCTCAAGGTCTTTTTTATTTTCTAGTGTGCTTGTGTGCACACAAATGTGTATGCATATGTATACACATGCAACTCTACAACAAAAATATCTTATTTTATTAAATCAAATTGGCTTTTAGCATAGCATTTTTTTTTATAAGATCTCTTCTGCTTTAAATACAAGAAAAGCTGCTGACCTATTCTAGGCTTCAAATTTTGTACATTTTAAGTGATACACTCACAATCAGAGTAACAGGGCTATCAGACACATGGTTCTCTGATTTTTCTGTTAGGGACTAAATACCTGGTTAACTTTCACACTGCAAGACTTCATGATATATTGATACAATGGGCTACAAGTGGCAGAATGTGTTTTGCTTACAGCTTTGATATGGTACGGCAACCCAAAACAGTCTATGTCCCCTCAAGAAAATATTCAGCCATCCATTCATTTTTCGATTCACTTTCAAACAGACAACATACCTGGATATGCACAGGGCATGGAACACACAAATATGAATAGAACCAAAATGGTCCCACTCACAAGAAAATAAGGAGGGAGGAGAGTTTAAAAACAACAACAACAATGTTAATAATAATAAAAAATAAAACATTAAGTATCTTTGAAAATGACATAAGTAATCATTGTTTTATAGTTACATATAATAAATACAAATTTATGGGTGTAGATGAAATTTAGAACAGGCTCCATGATCAAAACAGTATGGTATAAATACATACAACTTTCTAGAACAGTTGGCTATGAGAGGGATGTGGAAAAGTATAATGATTGGAAGCATATTTAGAGTCAAAAGAATGTTCTTTCTAAAATAGGAGATATTTGATCATGCTTGTATGTTTCTGACAAATGCTTAGTTGATAGAAAAGGTTTAATGGATAATTGATAGTGCATCATTTCTGCAAAAGCAGTGGGAATGGTAAGACAGATACAAGTGAAGAAATATCCATTGCAGGACAAGAGATGTATATGTAGGCAGTTTTATAGATTTTTCAGATAAAATGAAGAGTGCCTTCCTAATGGCATCTTTTTCATTGAGAAGGTTAGAGAAAAAGAGAAGAAATAGGCTGATAGGAAGTTTGAGGAAAATAGAAGGTTTTGTTGTGATTAGGAAACAGAAGATCAATTGACTACACAAAAGGAAGAAATGCAAAGTATGAGGACTCATTTAAGGCAATAGATGTTGATTGTGATTGACATGTGAGGATATACTAGTTCTGTTCTACAGGCATGAAGAAAGGTAAGAGTCGGGGCAATGGAATGTAACTGGAATACAACACATACCATGGTGTATATGACTTAGAGTGATGAAAAACTTAATGTATCTCTAATTTATATGAAGTCCCTCACACAAAACTTCAGTATCTATATAACTACAATATCACATTAGGTGGCAATATCAAAACTCTAACTAGTTTCTTTTATTAACAGCGAATTATTTGTTGATATCTTATACATTCACTTATCACTTTTTTTTCCCTAGTGGGTTTGTAACATGGCTTACCCTGCTGTGCTAGACTGATGCTTGTGCTCTTATGCCATACTATCTTGCTTGTGGATTCATTTGCTGAACATTTTTTAATGTATTTAGAGGTACATTTCTCTTTCTCTTTTCTTGGTTTATGAAATCTGTACAGCTGTTAACAGTCAAAATTTTCAAATTAATTAGTGCTTCATTTCATTGTTGTCTGTGTTAACAGCTTGGAGGACAAAGGATCCATGAATCATTTTCCCTTACTGGATACCACAAAGTGTATAACCAGTTGTTTTACTGTTTGTATCCTGTAGACTTATGATACAGTAATGGAAAATTCATCCATCTCTTGGCTGTTATTAAGAGAAAGAAGGCAATGAGTCCATCCTCACTATAATCATCACATTATATGATCACATTAACATGAAAATAAAAGACTATGGGTTTCATTCCAAAGTCAAGTTAAGAAAAAAAATGAATTATTTGTATAAATCAAAGTGTCTTTCTGTCAGGTTGTCCTTATTCCTAAGTCTTGGAAAATAAGGAGAAAGCTGTACTATAGGAGAGGAGAATGTACTTTAAATGGTTGTAAGGCATTTACAGCATTAAGAAATACTGCTCTAAGATATAGTGAACAATTAGAATCAATTATCATGTAGCCCTTACACCATGTCCCCTGAGACACTATTCTTGGATAAGCTTCCACAGGCAAAAGCTATTCAGAGTGTGTGCTAGAGAAAGTGTATTTCTCATCCATTAAATCCAAGAACAGCAGAGAGAGATGTTGGATCTTACACTGGCTTGGGTTGTGTGGCTTTAATACCCTGATGGAGATAGAAGCCTTTCTTCCAGTGACATGATCATAGCTTGGGATCTAGGTGTCTCTTCTTGCTCTTTCCTTTATCTTTCCTAAACGGGAGAAGTGTATCTTCCAGCATGATCAACAGGTCAGATTCTCAGACTTATGCAGCTGGAAGTTTTTATGTCCCAGCCAGCCGGTGGTCAGAACAAATCTCTCCCACTTGCATCCCCCAAGTAAACACATAGAGGCTTATATTAATTATAACTGCATGGTCATAGCTCAAGCCTTTTGCTAGCTAGCTTTTATATCTTAAATTAACCCATAACTATTAATCTATGTGTTGCCACATGTTCGGTGTCTTTATTTGCGTCCCATTAAATATTGCTCCTTGAGGAGTTTACTGGCGTCTCCCTTGCCTTCTTCCTGTCTCTCTCTTTGAATTTCCTGCCTGCCTCTAAGCTGTCTTGCCATAGGCCAAATGGCTTTATTTATCAACCAATCAGAGCAACACATATTTTCAGCATACAGAAAGACATTCCCCCATCAGACTTACAACTGCAACTCTATGTTTTGAAAGGTTAATGGTTCCATGTCCTGATCCAACATATCACCACAGTTGAGTAACTTGAACAAGTGGCTAACTACTTTGCATGATGCTGTACAAAGAGCCATCTACCTCTTGGTGGGCAGACAGCAGAGTACAAATCTTGACAATGTTGGCCCTTACTTCCACCCCAGGTGGCAGAATTCATGAATGTATGAGAAACTATAGGCATCTTTTCCTGCTTAAAATCTTTGTAAACATTTTCTAAAGCCAGCCCTGGTTATTCATAGTAACCTGTATACCTGATTTACTAGCCATGTTCAAAGAGAAGCCTAGGCATCTCCACTGCACAGCATGAGCACCACTGGCAAGCATCATCAAAACTTTTGATGGTGGCTGTATGAAGCAATAGTTTACAGGGTTTCTCTTTCTTTTCAGAATCATGCTCCTTTTGACAGTCACTAGGAATTTGGGAAGAAAACATGCTGGGCAGCCTGAAGATGGCTGATACTTTGAATGAGTAGAAATGAAAGTGACAGATCACTGCTTTTTCTTGTCACAGTTGCTGATCTCTAGAGGGACCAAGGAGCCTAAGAAAAAGGCAAGCCCTTCTTTTTTTTTTTTTTTTTTTGGTTTTTCGAGACAGGGTCTCTCTGTGTAGCTTTGCGCCTTTCCTGGAGCTCACTTGGTAGCCCAGGCTGGCCTCGAACTCACAGAGATCCGCCTGCCTCCGCCTCCCGAGTGCTGGGATTAAAGGCGTGCGCCACCAACGCCTGGCAAGGCAAGCCCTTCTTAACGACCATTATCACCCATTTTCTGCACATGTAGCAAGAATGTTTGTGGATCAAATGAGGTGCACTGACTATTTATCTACCATCTAATCTATCTATCATCTACTATTACCTCCCTATATTCTTTAGTACTCCTTAAGAAACACAATTACCATTAATCTCCAAAGAACACAGGAAAACCAATGCATTTCTCTGATATTTATTATGATTTTATTTTACCACTTTCTCTCAAAATTTTTAGAATTTATATTTAATCTGTGATTAATACTTTATAAACAGAATAGTAACAATCCCTCATAAAATAAACACTGAATAATTTTATGTTGCATGCCTTGTATTTCCAGGTTTAAGAATATTTTGTCAGGGATTATGATAATGTGGTTATTAAGCTGATGCACTTATTAGCCAGGATATTAAATTTTCACACTTTTACTACTGTCTTGGTTCTTCAATGCTTATGCATAATTTAAGTATTGGTTCCTAAGTAGTCTCCTGGGGAAAGACTGACCACATTTGGTTTGCTAGCTCTGAGATTATGACTGGGACTTAAGCCTTAAGAAGCTTAGGTAAAGAACAAAGTCCTAAGTGTCATCAGTACAACGAGTCTCACAGGAAAGTAATTTTTCTGTTTCTAGGAGAACAGTGTTGTCCTGACTGCACTGTGCTGTGACATCTCAGGCTATTAACTTCAGCTTACTGGCCATGAAACCCAATGAACAATCACTCACCAATGATCATTATGGCCTTTAAGACCAGCTCCAGAAATTAGGATTGAGTTTGATTATTTCACAGGTTCCTGCTTTGGTTCTTGCCCAGCCATCTGGAACCTTCTGTTCATTTTCTCTGGGTTTCTTTGCCATAAATTGTGGCTAATATCACCTTGCATCTTATAATTCTGGGCTCTGAGCAGTTATCCTTAGCCCAGCATCCTCTGGATCCGCATTCACCAGGATATCTTCATACCAACTGTGGTAAGCAAGAGATCCAGTTCCTTCCTCTTGGATTTGGTTGCTTTCCCCCACATTTGGCCTACTCCAAAGATGAGCTCAGACAATTTCTCTAGTCTATATTAGAGTGGACTCTAATCGGGTGTCAAAGATTCTAGAAGCAAAGGTGGTAGCCGCAAGTTTCTTGAGGCCTGGCGTCAGAGCTTTGCCTCCTTGAGGAAGGCTACAAACTTGTTTTCAGTTTAAAATTTTTCTGCTGTGTTCTGTAGCTCAGTCTGTCAACTTCTGGAGTTCTTAGTTAAAACTAAAAGCAACAGTGAAGTGAGACTAAATTGGAGCAACTTCCAACTCCCTGTGTTCCATTTCCCAAAAGAATGATACACTAGTTAGGGGTCAGGGAAATCAGCACAAATGTGGAGGTCATACCAGATCACAACCCTCAAAGATCCTGAAGCTTTTAAAAAAATAATTTATTTATTCTTATTTTATGTACATTGGTGTTTTGCATGCATGTATATCTGTGAGTTTTATGGAGCCAGAAGCCATGGGAAAGAGGAGGCATGGGATTGGAGAAGCCCTGAGTGCTAAATTTGACTAAAGAAAAGTATCTTTAATGTTTCCAATATTTTCCAAGTAAACAGGCCTCTTCAGAGCGGTATAAAGAAGACTTTGGCTTTAGCCAAAGGACCCAGATAGAGACCTAGAAGTCAAGGTATATAAATAAGGAGTAAAACCATGAATAAAAATTTAACAAGCTAGAGAACTTAGAGCCTTGTTAGGTTTCCTAACTACATTTTTGTAACTACTACTTCCTTTCTACATTTTTCCTTCTTCCCTCTTAATCTTCCATCCTTCTTTCCTGTTTTTTATTCAGTTTTTCAAGGTATAGTTTGTGTATAATAAAGTTTACTCACTTTAATGGTGTAGTTGGTAAAATACTGTCATTGGAAACAGTTATGTAATTCTTATCTCTATAAGGAAAATGGACAATCAGAGCAGGGCAATGGTTTCTTTAATCAACCTTTGCAGGTAACTCCCTCTCTTAATTCCTGGACATCAGTAAGTATTGAGTCTCTTGTATTATTATAACTTTGTTTTTTCTGCATTTAGTATAAATATTATCATGCAATGTAGTCTTATGTTTCTAACTTATTATATGGATAATAGTGTTTTAAATATTCATCCTTATGGTTACATCCATCAATATTTTATATCTTTCCACTGTGAACATTCCTAATATGGATATATATCACCGAACCAACATATAAACCATATTTGTTTATATGTTGGTTCGGTGATATATAATTGGCTATTTCCATTTTGGCTACTGTCAATAAAATCCACATAAACTTTGGCATCTAGGTATGTGTGAATATTTTTATGTATAGCTAAGAATGTGGGTGTGGAGTCAATGACAAGTACATGCACAAAGTGTTTATCTTTGTAGAATCCACCAATGTGTTTTTGCAAGGGTCTTTATCTACATTATTCAACTCCACTAGAAATGTCTAATAATGCTAACCTTGTGAATACTTCTCAACCCTTACTAGTGTATAGATCTCTTGCTTACTAAAACACACACACACACACACACACACACACACACACACACACACACCCCAAAAACCACACAAAAATATCTTGAGGTATTTCTTTATAATATTTTATTACATGGGCTCTTTATATATTTTGCTTAAGAGTTCTTTAGATAAATATTTTACAAATATTTTCTCATTACAGCTGACTTTGTGTTTCTATGTTGTTAATTGTGTCTATAATAGAACAAAACCCCTGAGCTGGGGAGATAGTTCAGTGGTAGAGTATATGGAAGTCTCCTGCTTCAATTCCCCAGCATTCCCAAAATAAATGTCTTTACTTTTGGCAATGTTCACCATGTCTTCCTGTCTGCTTGGTGATTGTTTACAGTTCATTGAAGAAACCTTTCCTAATACATTGTTATAAAGAATTTCTCTGCATGCTCCTAGCCCTTTTACCATTTGAGCTCTTTCTGCTAAGTGCATGATTCATTAGATTTAAATTTTGTGCATCGGAAAAATTGATAGTTAAGGATCAATTTTTCATGGCTATAATATTTTATTTATGAAAAAAATCTGTGGCTTTTCCAGTATGCATTTCTGAAAAGGGTGCAATTTTCCACAGAATTGCCTAATTATTTCTGTCTAAACTCAAGTGAGCTATATGTATGACTCTGCTTCTCACTCTCTATTCTGTTGCATCGCTGTACATTCCTATCACAATTCCAGTAGCTCTCTTGAATAATATTGCTGCATATTATATGTTGAAATTGTTGAACATCATTGTTCTTTGCAAAAATGGTGTGGTTGTTCTGTTCCTTTCACCTGTCCTTGAAAATTTCTGAGTTTGCTTTCCAGTTTCTTAAAAGGAATCACACGGATTTTGATTGCAATTTCATTGAATCATTGATTAACTAGGAAGCCTTTTAACTATGTTAACTCTTTCTGATCACAAATGGTATCTTCTCAGTTTCTCCAAGTGACAGTCATGTCTTAAGTTTGTGGCATGCATACATTATTGTGTCTGTAAGCTGCTTTTGGCCTCTTGGCTATACTTCCCTGAGCTCTTAAACAGTTATTTTGCTAAAGTCAAATGCTTTAGGTTTTAGCTGTGGTGGCACAACATTCTCGGTACCATATTTTACTCATTTTATCTCTTTAAATAGGAAGCACTCTACTTTGAGCGACTTGAAATAGCAAACATTTACCTGCATTTCTTTGGGTGACGACTTTGGGCTGCACTTCCCCTGCATGGTCCTTCTAGCATTAGCTGGAATCTCACAGATGGTTATCCATCCACCTGGTAGGCTTAATCATGTGAGGATGCTGTAACATGATTGTCAGTTGGCAGTGGTTGACAATATGGCCACACTGTTGTCTCTAATTGATGGTCTGGATGCTTCATATCATAACAGTTGCATCAAAGACAGGGAACACAGCCAGCAATCCCTCCTGAGGCCTACACTTAGAAGTCCTCAAATAAATCTATTACACTCCGTTGATTAAAATAAGAGGCCATAAAGATTCCAGTTGTAGGTTGAGCTAGATTCTGACTCTCAATTAAAGGACCAAGAAAGCACAAAGATAAGTCTCAAAGAATTTAGCACAAAAGTGAGGAGAATTATTGTAGTCAAAAGTGCCAACAATCTGTTAAAGATGCTTGACAATTTTTATTGTTATATGGAAATTAGGCTACTACTAAAGTATCTGAACTATAAATAGTGAGACTTCATTATCTAGTCACTATGAATCATATTAGATTTGATTAATAAAATTGATAGTGAAATAGTAGTTTCAATGCTAGGTGACATATTTCTTCCTTAATACACTTCTATAAGATACATTGTTTACATTCCTGAGGAGCATGTCAACTACTTTACATTATTTTTTTTTCTAAAATTTCCTTTCCACTTAAATCTTTTTCAAAGCCAAACATTTTCAAATTTTGTTGTATGGAATATTACATTCTAGTATGTCTATGAATAGTCTTGGAGCATTGTTGGTATACAGTACAGTGAAAAGATTCAGTGTGATATAAATAACATGCCATGCTATTCCCAGTACTGCAGGACTGTATTACTAGCCATTTTAGGGGCTGAGGAAGAAGAATATATTGAGTTCAAGGCCTGCCTGACTTAAAGAACATATTCAAGGTCAGGTTGGATAAGACACTGCCTCAAAATAGACAGGAAACTAAGAGGGTTGAGGGACGATGGTGATGTAGCTTAGTGGTAGAATAGTTACCCAGTGTACTTGGACTTTATAATTAATCTCTGATACTGGGATTCAGGGAGGTAGGAAAAGAAAAAACTAACATCTTAAAACACATAGAGTATACTTTATTGGAAAAAACTATTCAAACACAATCTGCATGTTTACATTAAAATTGTTATCAATGTACTGAATTTGGTAATTTAGAAAAATCTAAGGTCTGAAAAATAAACTAGACTATATAAACAAGACCTAAATAAATAAACTTAAATGGTTCATTAATCAAAATATTTCTGTCAAGAACATGGCTCTTAAAATTACATGATTTGTGCCTGGAGAGATGGCTCAGTAGTGAAGAACACTTGTTGCTCTTGTGGAGGCCCTGGTTCCGGTTCTCAGTAACCACATAGTGTCCCACAACTACTGTAATCATGTGCCCGGGTAACTGATGCCCTCTACTAACTTCTATAGGTGCTGGACACACATATGATGTGCATGCATCCATGCAGACAAAACACTCATACACATAAAATAGAATGGATATTTTAAAAGTTTTTAAAAGATTGTATGATTCATCATCATTGTCCCATACTTGACTCAATGTGGAATGTGTTTTGTGCTCTGTAGTAAAAGATTCTGATTTTCTGCCCATGTTTTGTAGCTACCTTCTCTGAATTGAAACAATGCCTCATGTTGGGGAAGGTGGGGCTTATAAGACTCAGGAAGTGAAGCCAAAAGACTTTGGAAGCTCAGAAAATTACAGGATCCACAATGGCATCCCTTAGGTCACATAAGCAGTAAAGAATTGCGGCTTTGGTGGCGCTGCCTCCATGTTGTTCATGGAGCTCTGGAGATTCAGCTTTCATAATTGATCTGTGCTGTAGTAGGTTTGTCTTGGTGCAGTTACCACCGACTGGTGGTCCTATGGTCCTCTAAGTGTTCTTTAATCCATATTCTTCTAAGTAACCCCAGTAAACTCACTACTTCACCAAGCTTAGACCCGACAGGAGTCATTTCTTGGGTCTGTCTTTGGTACCTTATCTGGAGTCATTTGTTTATGTCTCCCCAGGAATACTCTCATCTTTTATTGTATACCTAAATAATTCCCAATAAATATGGGAAAGAGAAGATAGTGGCTTATCTGTCTGTTGATTTGTCTTAAACTACCTATAACCAGAACTATCCTCCTATTGATTCTTTAGGGTTGGTTCTTTTCCTTCCCTCCTTCCTTTCCTACCTTCTCTTCTCTTCTCTTCTCTTCTCTTCTCTTCTCTTCTCTTCTCTTCTCTTCTCTTCTCTTCTCTTCTCTTCTCTCCTCCTCCTCTTCTCTCTCCTTTTCTTTCTTTCTTTCTTTCTTTTCTTTCTTTCTTTCTTTCTTTCTTCCTTCCTTCCTTCCTTCCTTCCTTCCTTCCTTCCTTCCTTCCTTCCTTCCTTCCTTCTTTCCTTCCTTCCTTCCTTCCTTCCTTCCTTCCTTCCTTCCTTCCTTTCTTCTTATACATGGTCCTTACATGTAGCCCTAGCTGTTCTAGAACTTACTATGTAGATGAGGCTGGTCCCTAATCACAGAGGACCACCTACCTCTGCCTACCAAAAAACTGGGATTAAAGTTGTGTGCCACAATGTTCAGCTATTGTTGGTTTCTTAACTTAGCTTTTCTGGAAGTTGCAAAGTTGTATGTAAAAAAAAAAAAAATTCCATACTCAAATACCTCATAGTTTTGGTCTCAATATCCACATTCTCTGCAAATTAATCAAGATAAACTTTATTTTGGTTTTGCATTGTAGGTCACACTTCTGTAGGACTTCTAAAAACTTAATTAAAATATTACTTATATTATCAACTCTTTTAAAAACACATGATATGTTATCTGTGATTTATATAAGTAATTTTATCAACAGATGAGTGTTAAGTTTTGGCTTAATTACTGTTTGAATTTTTCCCACCCCTTGAATACATAAAATTTAAGTAATTTTCAGAGTTTCTCTTATTAACAAAAAAAGATGTAAAAAACATAACTCTGTAAGAGTTGACTTATTTAACCACAGCACTAAAAGTAAAAACAAGCATTAAAAAAAAATTTATAAACTCAGTGACATTTTCAGTTTCTTGAAAATAGTCTCAATATGGTTACAGTGGTAGAAACTAGAAATCCAGTGTGGAAGAAATTTGGAACACAGCCTATAAAAAATCAGAGCCACGTTGACCTATTGAGAGATGTTGTAGTTTGCATGATTACATGAACAAAATAAGGACAGTATTTAAAATTAATTTGGACCAAAAAGAATGATCAGAATCATGTATTCTTCTAAATTCAGCACACAGGCAACCGTATAATTTTAGCTTCACTGACTTAATTGGTCCTGATGTCCTTATTCACACACCCATTGATTTGATGTGTAGCAAGGCAGCTGGGTCTCTCCACAGGAGATTGTTTAGTTTATGAATCCCTGACTAAGCGGCACATTTTCTTCTGATGTAGCATACTTCTTGCTTTTACATTCTTCACTTAACTTTTTTTAATATATAGGAACTGGAGAGATGGTTCAGTCTTTAAGAGCACTGGCTACTCCTCCAGAGAGTGGGGTTCAATTCCCAGCACCTATATGGCAGGTCAAAATCATCTTTAAAACTAGTTCCATGGAATACAATGCTCTTTTCTGGCTTCCATAAGCATTGCACACACATGGTTCACAGATATTCTGAAAGCCAAAATACACAGATAAAATAATTTTTATGTCTAGACATTAACTTCCACCTGACAGGTATTTTTAAAATTGGATGGACTCTAAAAAACCAGTTCATGCAAGAGGAGGGTCTAGGTCCAGCCAATACTTGGTAGGCCAGCCTGTGTTGACTACCCAAGGGAGGCCTTATCCTCTATGAGGAGAGGATGGAAATGAGATGGGGGCAGGTCAGGGAGGAGTAGGAGAAGGGGAAGGAGGCAGAACAGGGGTTGGTGTGTAAAAGGAAAGAAAAAAATTTAAATAAAAAGAAAGACATCCTTAAAATAAAAAAAAATTGGATGAAATTGTACTTTAAATTCAGTCTTCAACTAACTTATATATTGTTTTTCTGGTCAGAATTTTCACCTGAGTAAAAAATGATATTGTCAAGAATCATGGAAGTGTGCTTAACCCAATGAAAGAAACAGTACATCAGAAACTTAGAATGAATGTTGCATGCATTTGTGTGTGCACGACTTCGTGTAATTGTGAAACTTAGAATGAATGTTGAATGGGTTTGTGTTGGTGTGCATGCTTGCATGAATATGCATGTGTAGCCTACAGCACTAACAACATCATACTGAGTACTCAGTAAAACTCTCATGAAATTGCCGAAGTGGCTTAGATAAGTGTCTTTTGAATTAAAAATTTCATCCTCAGGAGATGCTATTGGGTAGTGATGGGACACTAATGAGGTGGAGTCTTCAGTGTTCGTGAAGTCACTGGAGACATGCTATCAAAGGGGATTGTGGGACACTACTTTTGCCTCTTGCACTTCTTCTTTCTCTTCTTCAACATGATCTGTACAGTGTGCCTCAGTATCTATTCCCTGCCAAGGTCATCTGTCAACCTCTGTAAGCCCACCAGACCTTAGATGGGAGGTAAAAGTGGAAGGCAAAAATACACTTTTTATTTTATGTTAGTTATTTCTCATATTGCCTTATAGAGCCAGTAAGGTGATTAATGGAGAAACCTGGCATTAAGAACTGGGGTCTGTAGCACGAATCTTAAAAGTTCTTATTAATAAAAACAAACCTGGAGGCAGGTATTGGGGTGAATGCTGGAAGATCAGAGAAGCAGAACAAGCCACAGCCACCTCACCTTGCCAATTCCTCAGCTGATCCTGTTTCCTCAGACTGGAAGCCTCTGAGTCTTCATCCAGAATGAATCTCAGCTGAACTGTTGCTCAAAAGCCTTAAAGCTTAACCAGCTCTAGTTCCTGGTGTTCACGCCTTATATACCTTTCTCCTTTCTGCCATTACTTCCTGGGATTAAAGGCGTGAGTCACCATGCCTGGCTGTTTCCAGTGTGGCTTTGAACTCACAGAGATCCGGATGAATCTCTGCCTCCCAAGTGATAGGATTAAAGGTGTGTGTGCCACCATTTTCTGGCCTCTGTGTCTATCTAGTGGCTGTTCTGTCCTCTCACTCCAGATAAGTTTATTTGGTTGCACAATATTTGAGGGAACACAATATCACCACAGGGGTCACTAACTACAGCCTTATTTGAGTTATTGTGAAGGAAATTGTGTGATTGGTGGAATCTTAGGAGACTTTGTAAGATCAGGAGAGAGATACCTGAAATTCTTTAGTGGCCTCTGACATGATTGTGGTGTGGGCTCAGAAGACTTCAAGTTACCGATGGAAATGTGAACAGCGACGATACTTACTATGCTGGTTAAGTTTCTGATATAAATTACAATTCTGTTGGACATCATACTAAAGACTGTCTTTGTTATACTGTGTCAGAGGATCTGCAGGCATTATGTACATTTCTTGGGACTCAAAGAAGACTGAACTTAAAATCATGGAGAGCCAAACACGGCAGTAGAAGTCTGTAATCCCAGCACCGGGATGCTGTTTCCTGAAATTAATGAGTTGGAGGACAGCCTGGGCAATGGGATCCTGTTTCCAACAACAACAACAAATAACAAAAGACTCACTCAGAGACAAATTTATCTGGCAAAGGAAATTTCAGGATAGCAAATCATTCAGCATGTGCCATGGGTATTATTAGTTGCTTTTAATCAAATTTACAGTGAAATTCTGAAGAACAGGGAAACAAAGTAGAATAAGTTGGAAAATGTCCAGGCTGGTCAGGGAAGGAGAAATCCCATCTGTTTGTGAGGCAAGGGTAAGGCCAAGTTCTTCCCTAAAGGCATTGGGGTGGACAAAGGGAAGGCAAATATAAGGGAATTAGATGCTGGCCTCAAGATGATCTTAGAAACAAATAAGGCAGTCCCACACCACACAGGCTCAAGCAGGCAGAAATACAAATTAAAGGCCTTCTACACAAAATTTCTTACAGAAAAGTTCCCCAGGGTGCCCTGACCAGTGCACCAGGGACTGTCAACAAGTAGAGGGTTCTGAATTTACTGTGGGTCTAGTGAGTTCATGAAGCTGACCTTGGCCTCCTCCATGTGAACCTAATTTTACAACCATGAAGGATGAAATAGCTGTGGGTGACTATGACTTCCATGGAGATTTCTGAGAAAAGCCCAGAAGGCCAAATGATTTGCTTCAGGATGGAAATCTCTGGGTAGTGGACTTGTGGGAACAGCTGCAAAGGATGCCATAGTAGCCTTTGATAGATAGAAGCCAAAGTACAAGAATGATGTGCTTCAGGATGGAAATCTCTGGGTAATAGACTTGTGGGAACACAGCTGCAAAGGATGCCATAATAGCCTTTGATATGTAGAAGCCAAAGTACAAGAATGACAAATCACCAAGCAGAACCACAGGCAGTGTTCAATGCTGGCTCAGGCACATTGTGCTACCCTCAGCAGAGCCGAGTGGGCGGAGCTTCTCAAGTACCTGGGAGATCATCTTATCCTGTTGTTCCCATGATGTCTGATACAGAACTGTAGGACTTGATCTGTGTTTCCTTGGCTTTGGACAGTACTTTCAGTCAAAAATTTAATCCTTTCTTATTATTCTATTTTTGGGATACAAATTTGGTTTGTTTTGGTTATGTTGTTTTTTTCATACACTATATTTTGATCATATTCTTCCCCTTCCCCTGTATATGCTCCCCACCTCCCCTACTCACTCAATTCCATGTTCTCCTTCTCTCAAAAAAAAGAAGAAAAGAAAAGAAAAAGTGAAAAATGAGTAATAACCGAAAACAGAATACCAAAACAAAACAAAGAAAACTAAAAGGAAAATCAGTAAGAAAATAAATGCAGAAACATAACAAAAGCACACATATACACAAATGTAGTCTACTTTGTGTTGGTGACTTTGGTCACGGGTCCTACTCTGGAGTGTGGTTAATATACCCAGTGACATCCTTTGAAGGAAATGCATTTTCCTTTCCCGGCTGGTATCAATTATAGATAGATTCTTGCTTATAGATGGGACTTTGTATCCACTCTCCCTTCTCAGTACAAGGATTTTGCCTGGCTTGTGCAGGTCTTACATGTGTTGCCACAGTGCCTGTGAATTCGTATGTATATCAGGATGATGCAGTTTCTTTGTCTTTGGTGTGTAGCTCAGGTTGGCCTAGAAGTCATGATCCTCTTTGACTCAGTCTCATGAATGTTGGGATTACATTCTTGGCTTGGCAAATAATCTAACCCATGCCTGCTCACCATCTGCATCCTGGTAAGTATGTACCTTTAAACATTTTCATTTTTGTTTATGGTCATTTCACCTTTTTAGTTTTGCAGGTGCTGACAGGTGAGTTTACCTTGAGTACTGGAAGACATTGAAACTTGGACTTTTTAGCAGTTCTGGACACTTTAAGACCTTGGAGATCCTTGGAGGTGAACAGGATGCATTTTATATCTCAAGCTACATAAGCATGCAGGGGAATAGGGGACCATGCTTTGGTTTGAATAACTCTCCCGAGACTGTGCCAAATTGGGGCTACTGTGAGATAGAAAGATGGATAGGAAGTGAGGCTTTGCAGCAAGTCCCTCAGGCCTTGAGAGATGCCCATGAATGATATTTGGGAACTCTGCTAGCTTCCTCTGTTTCATTTGCTTCCTGTGAGTTAAGCGGTTTGTTCTCCCCTGGATTTTTTACTGCTACTGACTGGCTACCAGGGCCTTAAAACTTGATCTTGGATTGAAACAGGAAAAAAAAAAGTGAGCCAAAATAATCCTTTCTCACAAAAATTAGTTAACTCTGGTATTTGCTTAATGAAAATCTGACTAATAGAAACAAAGAAAAATACTCCCAAACTCTCCAGTGTCATGCTCTGATATTCAGTTACTGCTGGAACTTAATGTGACTCTAGTCTCATGTCAAGTGCAGAGGGAATTGTACAACACCTGACAAACTTGTAGAAGAACGGGAATTCTCTGGCAGTCACTGTTCCTTGTTACCATGGTACTTCTCTAATTGCTAGACTGTCAGCCAGTACCTCATGCAGAGGTGACAAATTCATGGCAATAGAGCCATTATTGCTCCCCCAACCCCTCCTCAGTAATCACCAGTCAATCATGGCAGTCAGTGAAATAGCAACCCTGGAATTTCTTTAAAATACAGTGTTCTGTAAGCTACCCCCAATCAATTTGAGTTGGCCTGAGAATTGAAATCCTTTATCATTCTTGACTGGATTTAAAAGACTAAATATTTTTTCTAACATCAGTCCATCTGGGAATGTGGTACCTACTGATATATAATTACTAGTTGTTGATTTTTGAAAATATTATAAATATTAGCTATTTAATATCATATTTCATATCAATGACTGATAATGCCATTAGTAAATGATTGGGAAAAATAGCTTTGTCTCACTAAACATAGTTATAGAAGATGGAAACCAGTTATTTCTGGTTATGTATTCATAAGGTTTTGTTTTAAGCCATAGACATTTCTTGATAATTTAAAAAGTATATTTTATGTGGCTCATGGTTTGGATTGTAAACAATATGAGACACTGTCAATGAAACTTGGCAAATATGCTTACATCCCTATACTGCTGCAAACTGTGACTAACTGCAGTTTGTCCCCTTAAATTCATTAGCTGGAAGCTCATGCCCATAGTTAGGCAACTTTTCAGGAGAAACTTCTGGCAGATGTTAGCATGGTTAATAGCAGGCTTGTTTTTCTGGTTCTATTTACCAATTATGAGGAATATTTGGTTTCCTTTACTGTTAAGTTGTGACATAAGAAACAGAAAGGTTTGAAAGAGACAATTGTTTCAATGCAGATGGTAGAGCCAGCATATTGAGTTTCCTTCCAAGAGTGGCAATCAAGGGCCCTGGATGCTAGCTGTGTGAATCCAGAAGGCAGGTCATAATGACCTGCATGTGCCTCTCCATTTAAATAATATCATCTTCTCAAAATCCTATAAATAGATGGCTGGCTACCTAAAAGATTAATCTAATCCTACCTGAGAAGTATGTAGTTTAGCTAGAGTTTTCCTGCCTGGCCCACGGTCAGGACAAATCTCTC
>CABHPR010139080.1:0-35612 GCA_902168415.1 Peromyscus melanophrys | reverse complement strand
TGTGTGTGTGTGTGTGTGTGTGTGTGTGTGTGTGTGTGTGTGTGTGTGTCTATGGTCAGCCAGTAGATAAATTGTTTTGAAACATATTTTTATTTATTCTTTGATAATTTCATACATATAAATGGTGGATTTCCTTCATATTTACTCCCTCCTACCCAGTCAAAGCTTTTCAGGCTCCTCCACACACTGTATTATTGTACCATCTTCATGTCCTTTAAACAAAATGCCTAATTAGTGCCTCTTATATGTGCATGAATATGAGGCCATCTGCATAACATGACTGAACAACTAGGAGCCATGCTCCTGAAGAAAAGTGACTCTCCCTCTCCCAGTAGCTGTCAACTGTTGGCACGTCCTCTACCAGGGGTAAAAGCCTGCATCCCCCTCCTCAACCATTTATAAGAAATTCTAATTGGCTTATTTGTGCCGGTCTTGGGTAGACAGCCACAGGCACTGTGAATTCATGAATGTCGTGGCCCCAGAATGTCCAGAAGACACTATTTCACAGAAATCCTTCTTAACCACTGGCTCCTATGAACTTTCTACTTCCTCTTCTGCAATATCAACCTGTGAGCCTTGTGGGGGGATTACATGACACAGGTGCTACTTTTAGGGCTCAGCACCTTGTATGACTTTCAGCACTTTGACCTGCTGGGAGCCTCTGTAGTAACCGCTGTCTATCCACTACAAAAAGAAGCTTCTCTCATGAGGTGGGGCGGGTGCACTAATACATGGGTGTAAAAAAAATGCAGTGCGATACTATGTCTATTGAGCAACATAATAGTTATAAGTTCTCCCCTATAGCTTATCACCATCCTGCCCATGGGTTCTTGGTCAGTTTGACAGTAGTGAGCACGAGTGTCATTTTGGGGAGCAGACCTTAAATCCAAGCAGAGAGTGGTTGGTTATCCCCCTAACACTCATGCCACTATTTCACCAAAGGGCACATCTTGCCAGATCCGTCATTGTTGTGGCTTTCAGAGCTCATGGCTGCATAAGACTGTTCTACCCTAGAATGCTGTGTAGCACTCTCTGGTACTATGAAAGTTAGCTAGTAAGGAGGAAGCTTCCAGGTAGTACCAGCTTGATCTGTTCATGTACTGTGGCTCAAGTGTTCTGTCTTCAACAATAAGGTTTACCAAGAAGTTCTGCCATACAGTCTGCAGGAATGGCTATCCAGTAGATAACTGTAAGGGCAGTGTTAAGTAGTACACAGGACAAACAATAGGAAAGTTAAAGATATGGAACTCATCAAACTGTTTTCATCTCTACAAGTTATTTGTATTGGGGGCCAGGGATGTTTTTGCTGCATCTAAAATTATAAGCAATCCTAAGAAAATTGTTGTGCTTTTCTTAAACAACAAGGCAAAGCCAGTTTCCTACATTAACTACTGCACTTAACTGATGACCAATTAATTTTGAAACTAATTTGTAGAAGTAAAAGTATACTTCATAATTGATGAGTTTAGTTCCATGACACTAAATGTTTAATTTTATTTTATTGATCATGTCCAGGTAAAGATTAGTAATCACCAAATTTGGGGATATATTAATTTCAGAATATTTTGCCATGAAGTAAGCACATTTTACTATTGACATAAGGTTTTGATTTATGCAAACATGTTATTACCTTAATATACTTATTCAGTAGAAAATATTTAATGTACATGGTAATAAAAATGCTTCTGAGTTAAGCTCAGAAGAAATAAATCTGAAAAACTAACTTCAGGTTATTCTATATGAAACATACCAATTATTGACTATTTAAATTCAAGTTCAAGCAGGTTCTACGGTTAATTCTTCATTATTTTAAAAAGAAAACTCATTTAAATATTTACAATATTGTTTTTCAGGGCAACTTTATACTTCTTTGTTTAATTTTGAACATAACTACATTTCTATTCTCATTTTTGCTAAGGAGAATTGCTACTGAAATATAGTTCTGTACATTATCTATTTCATATGCTACACACCAGTAAAGTAAGTTGAAAACTTAAAAGTAACAGATTGAAATAAATTAAGATGAGTTCTCTGTTGATAAAATTCATACTCTAGAGACTGCTAGAAGTTTTCATGGTAGGGAATGATAGGAGTAGGAGAGACATCTGTTTGTATTTGGAGCTAACATCTGGGGATGAGAACGGAAAACTGTGAGGGGGACCTACCTTACCTTTCTTGTTTTCCTTTCTCCTGCTTTTGATGCTACATGGGGTGGGTGGGAGCAAATGAAACAGCGGCCCTGATCTATAATTTGCTTGTGTTTGGAGGCTCTCTGCTTATTGATAGTTAATCTTAACCCTGTTTGCATATGCCCGAGCAATCAGAACCCACATGGGTCTATAAAAACCCCTGGGCACAGCCTTTAATTGAGTTGCTCTGGATCTTGGCCAGTGCTCCAGGGAGCCTAGTCCTTACATAGAAGATCTGTTCCTGCTCATTAAAGTCAGACTCACCAAATCAATCATCCTGCTCTAAGAAACTGCTCTCTCTGTCTCAGGGACACAATCCTCCATTCCTGCCTTTTCTGCTATTTCCATTGTCATCAGTAACCTGCTCTCCACAGCATTTTTGCAGACCAGCTCTTGGCTAGAATCTTGCCACCATAATGCTTCTGGGCTTTTCCTGGAGATCTGGTTCCAGTTGCAGGGTCACACTACCTGGGCTCTGGCATGTGAAACTCAAGAGTTGATTACCTCCAGTTCTGGGAAAGAAGGGCAGTAGAAAAAAAGTTAAATAAAGGAGAGATGTGCATAGGAAGAATGGCTGATTGGAGGCTACAGCAATGGACATGGGGACCTTTCTTTAAAGGAGCCCCTTTCATTGTATAGAAGTGACGGAGTAGAAGAAAGTATGAAGAACAAGAAATACCAGATTGGTTATAGACTTTCATGAGGATCATATTGGTGGAAGGGGAAGAGAATAATAGATGAGAAGACAGTATATGTGGGAAGAAAATGAAAAGAGACATGGAGATGATTAGTGTGTAAAATGCTTGCTACATAAACATATGGACTTGAGTGTGGACTCTCAGTAGACACACACACACCACACATAACAACAAATAAATAAAAAAGGATGTGAATGTGAAAGGAACAAGGAGGTACATAGGAGGGTTTGAAAGGAGGAAAAGGAAACTGGGAAATTATGGCATTATACTATAACCTCACAAAATATACACATACACACACACACACACACACACACACACACACACACACACACACCCTGGGTTAATGAGAGACACTGTCCTGGGAAGTAATATAGGAAGTGACATAGGAATAAATGAAGATACCCAAAGTTGAACTGTCCACATACAAACAACTCTGATCGACTGCATACACACACATATAAGCACAAACATACAAACATACACATAGGCACATACATAGAAATTGAAAGTGAGCTAATGAGCAGGAGAAGGAAGTGTTCAGAAGTCTGTAAGACACTTCTGGGAAGGATGAAATTTTGTACAGTGAGATTTTTGTACTAAGATACAGTGAGAAGGATGAGGACAAAACTAGAAAGCAAATTCACGTCACAGGAGGTCAAAGTACATTACACAGGGTTTGTGGAGGCTAAAACCTGGAGATGGTGGATAAGTCTAGAGGTAAACCAGGGAGTTGATAGTTAAAATGGAGGCAGGAGGCAATACAGCTAGGAGAAAAGTGAGAGTCAGTATTCAGAAGAAATCCTTGGATATGGGGATAACAGAAAACAGAACATCAACAAATCTTAGGGGACAAGTCAATGAGTTGGATGTAATTAAGGCCAGACTTTAGGTCTGAACTCAGCTTCTCCTGTGGGAATCTTGAGGAAATGCAAGAAGGATTCCAAATTAGGCAGAAGGAAGGTAAGCATCAACTTGATCATCCTATACCATAAAAGTTTGGGAAATGTCCTAAATTCAGGGAATAAATGGAAAATACTGATAATTCCTTGTCTTTTTGGATGGATTTCCAACTTTCTTGAGGATGCACTCAAAGGAGTGCATCCTGAGACATTGGAACTATTTTGATCCTCAAACTTTGAAGATGAAGATGAAGATGAAAATGTCCAATATTTTCTTGTACCGCTGTTTTGCTTGCCTATGAAATGGAGCATATAGAAACACAGCCTCCTGAGATGACAAGTCAGACTTGAGTCTCATTATATACTCCCTTAGGCTGTATCCTGAACATAGAGATATTTTGACCTGGACACTCTAAAAAAATAGAAACTCTTATTTTAAATGACATGGCATGGCCCCAATATGAGCTGAGATAGGGAAATGTGGCCATTGAATTGCAATATAACTTCTAACACCATCCAGACAGGTCTGGAAGATAATCAGGCAAAGGGGAAGAAGTTTCCTGTGTCTACATTTCCCTCTTTTTTAAGAGATAAACCAGCCTCTGAAAGCAGTAAAATGTATCTCAATTCACATATTCCTTTGGTCAAGTTGCCCTTAGAACTTTTGTACTTGTCAATAATTCAAAATTCTGTAAGGCCTTGTTTACTGAATCTTTTCAAAAAAATCATCTCTTCTTATATAGGATCATTCAAATGCTAGCTAACCATAGAAATGGTACCTTGTATAGAAACCTTCTACCAGGGAACCCCTCTGTAGGCTTATAAACTGTGTGAGAGGGCAATCCTTGATTTTCCTACCTGAAACAACTGCTACGGAAAGAGGTTTCTATCAATGTTCACACTCTGGAGCTGTTGACCCATCCCTCTGTTAAGCTTTCTATATCTCACGGGCATGTACAGCATGACTGAAGTAGACAGTATGTGGTCGTCCCTGTATTAAAGTAGCGTTACGGCTGGAATTGATCACCTGTGATCACAGTGCAGCAGGAAGGAGTACCCTTCCATCTTCTGAACGCTGTACTGCAGGAACCCAACGGGTATGAGCAGATCACAAACTCCAGCTGGTAAAAACCAAGAATACAACATGAGCAGTAATAGCAGGACTGTAAATGGCAGCTGATTTGGGTCTACAAGGGTCTAGCATTCAGAGCCTGACTTTTTACTTTAGAGTCAAATGCCTAAAACTGTTTGAAGAAGTAAAGGTTTATTTTGGTTCAGTTTGGGTTTTCGTCCATGGTCACTCGGTCCCATTGCTTGAACCTCAAATGAGATGAGCACCATGACTAGGGGCACATGGCAGGGAGAACTATTCACCTCCAGGTAACTGGAAAGTAGACAGAAATGGAGGCTCTTGGACAAGATATGCCCTTCAAGGCTCTATCTCCCAAGTCTCTGATGCAATGGCATCAAATTATGACTCCATCAAAAGATGAACACATTAATGAAGACAAAGGTCCCATGATCTCATCACTACCAAAAAAGCTGCAGCAACTGGTAACTGAGCTTTTTCCACATGACTCTTCTGAGGATATTTTAACATCATGCTCCTATCATTCTCAGAGAATGTCTTCCTTGTGCTGAGACAGACCCCAGTCAAGCCCCCTTCCCAACTAATTAGTTGGCCATTCCTGACATATAGCAAATTAATACCTGGAAGTCCTACTAATACCAAAAAGAGCAGTGGTTTTACATGGTTTCTATTCCAAATTGAGCAAAATGTATTCATGGAAAACTGATGATACAATGTTTGACTATTGCTTATGTTTTTCATCATGTATGAGTGATGCAGATTTTTTAATGACAGTTTCCTACTTGTGGACTATGCCTCATGAGACGGTTGTAACTGGAGAACCCCATAAAATCAGTCTGAAATATTTGTGTGTTACAGAAAAGATAAGATTGGATATTTGGAGAACACGTTCTCTGTTTTGTGTTTCGTATTAAGAATATGTGGTAATATTAAGTATTCTCATATACAAACTTATTTGGTTACACTCTGAGCAAAGAAACTATTTTCATATTTTTAGCACTGAGGTTTGATGCTAAAGTTATGCTCTGACATCTAGATACATCCCAGCCCCAAGACAAGTTTTAATAGATTAAGTAACAGCACGAAAAACACAAGCCTAGAAGTGGAGAAAATAAGTGTGTCTATTAGCAAAAGGAACAACCTCCTAAGAACTGGACAGAGCATAACCTTTACAGTATAAAAACAGGATAAAAGTCATTTTTTCCTCTAGGAAAAGTAAGTAGAAGAGAGTTCGTGGGTGGACTTGGGCCAGGTGGAGATGGGAACATGCGGGATCAGGTGGGTGAGTAGGGGAAAGAATACTCAAAGAGCCAACTGGAAAGGGGGTCATTTCAGGGTCAGGTGAAAACCTGGTGCAAGGGAAACTCCAAGGAATCTACAAGGATGACCCCAACAAAGACTCCAAGCAAAAGGGGATATGTAACCTGAACTGGTCATCTCCTGTGACAAAGCAAGATGTCCAGTGGAGACATTAGGACACCAGCCCAGTCACATAACTATGGTGATATTTTTCTTTTGTACCAAAATGTTAATTGTATGTTAATAAATAAAGTTGCCTGGGGGTCAGAGCTATTAGCAAGCCATAGGAAAGCAGGGCAGTGGTGGTGTACGCTTGTGATCATAGCACTTGGTAGACAAAGCTAGGTAAGTCTCTGTGTGTTCAGGGATACAGCCAGCATTGGATACATATGCCTTTAATCTCAATACCAACCATAGAACACCTGGAGGTCTATACAGACAGGCCATGATGAGGCAGTCCTGTGGTTGGGTTTACAACCAATGAGAAGGCAGAACAGAGACTATATAAAGACTTTAACACAGGAAGTAGCGGGTCCTTCGGAGAGGTAGGATCACTGCAGGAGGAAGGGTAAGGTTTTAGCTCTTAGCTCTGACCTCTTGGCTTTCTTCTTTGCATTGGTTCTGTGTTTCTTATTTATAAGACGGTTGGTTACATCTACACATAACTTTTAACTTACAGTCGGTCCTGCCTAAAGGATGTGCTGGGGTAAGAGTTGCAGAGATTGTTGGGGTGGCCAAACAGTGACTGGTCTAGCCTGAGACCCATGCCATGAGAGTGAGCCCACCTTTGACACTGCCTGGTGTGCCAGGACCAGAGGCTGAATGGTCCACATACCTAGGATAGAACCAAACATGACTGGAGAAAAAAAAATTATGTCAATGTAATGATGTCTAATGATATATAATGATATTCTGCTATACTCATAAATTGGTGCCTGGCCTAACTGGTGGAAACAGATGCAGATACCCACAGTAAACATTAGGATAAGCTCGGGGAATCATGTTGAAGAGAGAGAGGAAGGATTATAGGAGCCAGAGGGGTCAGGGATATAAAAAAAACACACAAAAACAAACAAACAAACAAACAAAAACCCGCAGAACCAACTAACCTAGGCTCATGGGAGCTCACAGAGTCTGAACCAACAACCAGGGAGTCTACATGTCCATGGATCTAGGCCCTCTGCATATACATGACAGTTGTGTTGTGTAGCTTGGTCTTCTTGTGGGACTTCTAACAGTGGGAGCAGAGGCTGTCTCTGACTCTTTTTGCTGGCTTTGGGGACCTTATTCCTCATATTGGGTTAACTTGCCCAGCCTTAATTAATACAAGGGGAGGTTCTTAGTCTTACTACAACTTGATACACCATGTTTTGTTGCTATTCAGGGAGAGCTGCCCTTTTATGGATAGAAATGGAACAGGAGTTGATGGGGGTACAGAAGGGAGGTGTGGGGGAGGGACTGGGAGGAGAGGAGAGAAGGGAAACTGTGATCAGGGTGTAAAATAAAGAAACAAATTTAGAAAAAAAGTAATTTTACTGAATGGTTTTTCAGAAGCTTTTTTCAAAATTGTTCATTTACATTCAGAAGTAGTGTCAGATACTTAGAGCTCTCATTTTATATAAAGAACGAGGTGTAAATTTTGAATGAAGTTAATAATTCTGACTTTTATGAGAAAATATTTGTAATTTAATGGTAACATTTTGCATGTAACAATATTTTCATAATTCAAAATTGTTTATTTATACTGATTTTACAAATTTAATTTTATATTTACAAAGACTGAGGATATTGCTTTCAAACAGCAAAAAAATCAAAATGATATATTCTGAAAGGGATGCATTTTTTTTTGATTGCTCAAAATGTAACAAACCCCATAATGGCTGTGTAATTCATTGTTGCATCTTGAACTATATAGCAGAAGCAGTTAGTTTAGAAGAAGCAGAAGAGAGTTTATAGCTTTGTGCTGTTTCTACTAAGTGACACAACTAAGCTCAAGAAAGCAGGAGAAAAACCCCAATTAAGTAGGTAGGACTGTCATCTAGACACAAGACATTCCTATTTTCAGTGTTTTTCACTTAAATTTCAAAATTCAGAGAGTGTTAACAACTGGAAGATTTCCATTTTTAATGATTTCAAAGAATGATCAAAATACAAGATTGAAAGTTTCCCCATCCAGATCTCAAACACTCAGGCTGTAAATAAAATACAATGTAAATAGGAGACAGATTCCCAGGGACTGCAGATTCCTCTTCCTGACTAGACGTCAACTTCTCCAGTTAGAGCCGGTTTGTGGAGCTACTTTCCCAGTGGGTACTAGCACACATTTGAGTTCCTACAAAGAAACAATTTCCAAATATCTACATTTTCCATCCTCAACAGTACTCTGAGTCCTCTTTACTTTGGCTGAGAAAAAGCTCCTTTATGCTTCTGAACAGAAAACTGTAGTATTTTTAGGCACATGAGTAAGTCTCAGTGACTTAGGCTGGTTTTTCCTGCTGAACAGAATGTTCTGGGAATGCTGGGAGCATAAGCTTGCCATGTCCACCAGCCCAGGGCTAACAGTAACCTAATCCTGCCCTTGGGTATTTAATTCTTCTGTTGTTTATGTGTGTAAACAATTTGAGTTTTAATTACCATGATAGATTCAATGATGTATATGTTACCTATAAGAAAAAAATTTATATGCAGAGGAATGAAGAATGTATAATATTGTCATGACGTTTTCTTACCTTTGTTTGACGCTCTTCTGGCATTAAAGGAGTTGTCTCTTCTTATTTGTAGAAAACCATTCCTTTATGAGTTCAGTCAAAACTTCCTCTGGATTTCATTTATTTTGCATTTGTTTTATAACTAGGTCTTCAACACCATGACGATCTTTCCTGCTTCATGTGATTCCTTTGTTTTTTTTTTTTAATGCTATTCTTTTCCAGCTTACATTGTCAATACACAGTATATGAATTTCATTATAGGGTTTTCAGAATGCTGGGAAAGAGAAATGAAAATCAGTTATCCAGGTATGACTGAGTATAGAAGTCTTTAACATTTTTGAATGTATGTTGAAACCTTAACTCAATCTGGATGCAGGCAACTGTGTCATGAGTCTATAATCCTTGCAAGGGGGAGGTGGGGACAGAAGGATCAGGAGTTCAAAGCCAGCCTCAGCTACATGAGTTTGAGGTTACCCAGGGCTACATGAAACCCTGTTTCTCACACAACAAAACAACGAGCAAAACCAAAAATCCTTAACCAAACTCTTACCATGACTGCTATTAACTTTCGGAAGTGTTAACTTATTAGAAGCAACAAGTGCTGCCTCATTATGACAAAGCTTCTGCCCTCCAAATAGTCCCACCCCTCCCTCTTATCTATAACCACTGGCAAGGTTAATGGAAAGAGATTATTACTTCCTTCCCCAAATTTCCATTGTAAAAAAAATGTGCATAGGTTTGGTCTGGTATCCTGCCTTGTTGGAGTAATTACTGCAACTTGCTACAATGTGTTTCTTTTCTGACTGACCTCTGCAGCTGTTCAACAAAGCTCTTCATTTCAGAAGTGGCACTGTCAAGATTCTTGGCTTCTGTCTCTGTTTCGATGAGGCCTTCATTGAAGGCTTTACCCCCATCACCATCCTTTAAGTTTCTGGCTCTATGGTACACATTCTAACACTTGACTGAATTTCATCTTCATGTACCTTCTTAGAGTTTGTGATTTCCACTGATGGTGCTTTCTCTCCAAGTCCTGTAAGTATAAACCGGTGACCTTAATATGAGGGAGCAGGGCTTCTGCCTTACTCATAAACACTGCAACTCCCACTGTCCCATGCATGCATGAAAAGTGTGAATATTCCTTAGATTTAAATGCTTTTACAGACAATTCATGTAAATATTTGAACTCTTAAATCAATAGAAATATGTTTTGAAGTGTCATTCGGTGCTAACCTTGTTTTCTTTTTTATTCTTTTTTTTTTTTTTAAACAAAAGCCTATTTGGCTTCCATTTTAAAATTTTAGTTAGCATGTTTCTATCAAACTTGACATTACTGTTTGCTACCATTTTTTCTATTTTGTTCAAGATTTAGCTAAAGGGAAAACATCCAGAAGTTCAAGCATCTCATTACTATGCAGCACTGCCAGGTTTTTTAGGGCTTCTTATTTAATTAATTATTAATGAATAATTGCATCCTCCCTAAGTCATTCCTTGCTCTGTTAGAAATTCTGAGACTTTGATACACATATATTTTAAAGAAACTTTTTCTTCTATTTTTATTTTTATTTTTTTAGTTTTTAAATTTTTTATTCACCTATTTATTTTACATCCTGGACATAGCCTCCCTCCCATCCTTCCCTCCCTGTCCCCCCTCCCCACTCCCACTCCCAGTCCCTTCCTCTTTCATCTCCATCCAGGAAAGGGTAGGTATCCCATGAGTATCAACAAAACATGACAAATCAAATTGCAGTAAGACTAAATACCTCCCCAAGTATTAATTCTGTGCAAGGTGACCAAGTATGAGGAATAGCATCCCCAAAGCCAGTAGAAGAGTTGGAGACAGCTCCTCTTCCCATTGTTAGGAGTCCCACCAGAGGACCAAGCTACACAGCTAAAACATATATGCAGAGTGCCTAGGTCAGTCCCATGCAGGCTCCTTGGTTGTCCATTCAGTCTTTGCCAGCCCCTGTAAGCACAGGTTAGTTGATTGTGTGAGCCCTCCTTGACTCCTCTGGCTCCTACACTCCTTTCTCCTCCTCCTCTGCAGGATTCTGGAACTCTGCCTAATGTTTGGCTGTGGGTCTGCATCTGTTTCCATTAGTTGCTGCATGGCCCCTACCTGATGACAACTGGGCCAGGCACCAGTCTGGTCACAGGAGATGGCCAGTTCAGGCTACTTATCTGCTATTGCTAGGAGTCTAAGCTGGGGCCCTCCTGGTAGACCTCTTGGAGGTTCCCCTGCACCAATCTTTCACTAGACTGGAAATGCCCCACCCCCAGCATTCACCTCAGCACTCTCCCCTTGTGGCCCCCACAACCTGATCTCTGATGTTTTCATCCCCACCAACCCTCAGTCCACTCACAAAAATCTCTTCTATTTCCCTTTCCCAGGGAGATCCTGGGTGTCCTCCGCCCCAATTCACTCCTCCATTTCTGTTTAGAAAAGAGCAGGTCCCCCTTGAGTATCAACAAAACATGGCATATCAAGTTGCAGTAAGACTAAGCACCTTCCCATTTATTAAGGTTGGGCAAGGTGACCCAATGTGAGTAGGGTTCCAAAAGCCTATAAAAGAGTCAGAGACACTCCCTGTTCCCACTGTTAGGAGTCCTGTGCCTAGTCTTATTGTATCTTGTTAGGTCATATTGAATTCATATCCCTGGGAGGCCTGCTGGCTTATGAAGGAAAATGGAAGAGGGATGGATCTGGGGAGGAGAGAAGGGCTGGGAGGAGTGGAGGAAGGCAGAGCTGTGGTTGGGGTGTGTTGTATGAAAGTAGAATAAATTAAAAAAAGAAACAATTTTCATGTATTTTAGGAAGTTTTTTTTTATTTTCTGTGTGTGTTCTAGGATAATCGTTGATAGATGAACTGATTTTATGGCTTAGGGAGGAGATACTGGGATTCTATTCCCTGTTATTTACAATTGATTGAATAACTGTTCTTTTAAAAAACATCTTAAATAAGTTTTGTAACTACTTTAGATGTTGTTTATCCTGTTGTGCAGTCTAAAGGGATCTTAGAAGTCCTACCATCTCTCTTTATAGTGGTGATGTCATTTTCAAATCCTTTTTTGAGATTCCTGGTAAAATAGAAAAGGCTGTCACATTGTCATCTCACAGAGGGAAAGCAGGAAGCGACTTTGATGTTCACCGCCAATGATTCCTTGCTTATATTTTGAAAAGCACAAGACAAAAGAGGGTGAGCACTCTCATTAAGGGAACAGAGGAAGCTGAAGACTGGTCACAGGGCAGCAACTGCTGCTACTTTATGTCCTCTGGAGACACTACTGACTGATGTCTAATGCAGAAGACATTTGGTGCACCAGGGGAAATAAACACCCTCTTCCCCTGAGTCAGCTAAGGCAAAACTGTGCCAGGTGAACAAAAGAGGGAGATCAAGCCTTCACCGTCTCCCACTGTAGACACTTTCTCGTCAGTTTATTTGTTACTTCTGAAAGAATCCACAGGCAGGAATCATCTCATGCGTTCCTATTTGCAGCTAAGACTTCTGATAGCTTTTCCCCATTATGTTCATCCAGCTGGTTATTTAATATCTTCTTGAAAGTCTCAGAAGTAGTAATCATATTCATCACTTCAAATATTTAACATGTCTTATGGTGAGAACATTCAAGTCCTCCCTTGTAGCTATTTTAAATATTGAAGAACATTGTTATTACAATCATCTTGATATACAAAGGAACACTAGAACTTGTTCCTCTTATCTAAACAACTTTTTATCCATTGATTAGTCTCTCCCCCCCTCTTCCCATCTTGATTACTTTCCCAGCTTTTAATAACCATTATTGTACTTTCTACTTCTTTTAAATCATTTTTTAAAAATATACATCCATGAGACCATGTGTAATTGACTGAGTCTGTCATGTTTCACTTGACATAACATAATGCCCTCTGGGTTCATTCACATTGGTACTAATGACAGGATTTGTTTACCTTTTCATGGCTGAATACTGTTGTAATGAATGTGCATTCTATTAGTGTGATGTATGAATATATATTCACACACTGTGAGTTCCTGTTATATACTGTTCTACTCTTCAGGGCACGAACACTCAGGTTGTTTCCACATCTTGGCTATTGTGAAAGTTGCTGCTATAACTTGGAGGTCAGAGAGCTATGATATACTAGTGTCACTTCCTTTGGACATATACTTAGTAGCTAGATTGTGGCATCATCTGTTAGATCTTTTATTATTATTATTATTTTGAAGACCTTCCGCACTATGATCTGTAATGGCTGTATTAATTTCCATTCCCAGCAACATTGTGCAAATTTCTTATTCTCTATTTCATCAGTACTTCTTTTATGTTTTGTCTTTTTCCTAATGGGCATTTCAGTGTGGTGAGGGGATACCTCATTGTGCATTTCTCTGGTGCTTAGTAATCATGAACATTTTAAGAATATATACCTTTTTGGGCTAGAGAGATGTCTCAGTGGGTATAGCACTTGATGAATAAGTATGAGAACTCAAGTTTGGAATCGTAGCACCCATAAACAGCTTCA
The DNA here is from genome assembly GCA_902168415.1 of Peromyscus melanophrys. NCBI lineage: Eukaryota > Metazoa > Chordata > Mammalia > Rodentia > Cricetidae > Peromyscus > Peromyscus melanophrys. Next base: position 22,210 of record CABHPR010139080.1, on the reverse strand, counting down.
AGGGATAATATATGTCTGTAATCCCAGTACTAGGAGATGGAGTCAGCATGATCCCAGAGGCTTGCTGGTTAGCCACGTTAGCTAACCAGCAAGGTCAATGCACTGAGAGACCAAAATGTGTCTCAAAATATGAGGTGGCATATAATAGAGAAAGGTATCTGACACTGAACCACTCTGACTTCCACATACACACCCAAAGGAGTGTATACCCCTCACACAGTATACACACAACACCACACACATACACCATATGACAGCTGACAAATGATAGGTCTTCTTTTGAGAAATGTATGTTTAGAAATATTGTCAATTTTTACTTGGACTGGTTTTTGGATATTGAGTCCCTTACGTATTCTGAATAATAATCCTTTAATAGATATATAATCTGCAAGTATTTTCTCCTATTTTGTAGTGTTTTGTATTTGTTTCCTTTGCCGAACAGAAGCTATTTAGTCTAATTTAATCTAATTTGTCTTTTCAATTTTATTGTCTGTGTTTTTGAGGTCTTATGAAAAATAAATAAATAGATAGATAGGTAAATAAATAAATAAATAAATAAATAAATAAGTAAATAAATGAATAAGAGTAGATAAATCTTACCCAGGTCAATGTCACAATGCAATTCTCCTGTACTTTCTTCTACAAGTTTCATGAATGTGGACTTACAACTCTATTTTTAATCTACTTTGTCTGTTTTTCTGTTTCGTTCTTCTTCATTTAAGTATCTAGTTTCTCATAGAACACTGAATTATCTTTGCCTCTATGTATGCTCTTGACTGTCAAAAATCAATTGTTATCTGTGTGTTTAGCTCTTGAATTCTATGTTGTTCCACTGGTCCATGTATCTGTTTTTATACTAATATGCAGTTGCTTTGGTTACTATAGATTTGTGTGTATTTTTAGGGCCAGTAATATTTCTTGTCTTTTATTCTTTTTGGTGAACATTGTCTTGACTATTTGGTTTGTTATGGTTTTACCCATATTTCAAGATCTTCTGTTTCATTTTGTGAAGAATGTCATTGATGTTTTCATAGTTGTTATTTTTGTCTCTTTCCTCAGTGGTCAGGACAGGGGATGATATGAGAAAACTTACATTTACTCCAGATAAAGATCCAACGGCAGAACAAAGAAATGATTCTACTCAAGTCTGGCTTGGTGAAACCAGGAGCATGGGTAGCTAAAAGGTATCTATCACCAAAAAGCCTACATCCAACGGGGCAATCGATGGCTGATATGTAAAGTTGAATTATATTGTAAAATAAAATAAAATAAATTAAAAAAAAAGCCTACTTCCAGCATGATGATGACTCATGAAAGTTGCATCCTTGGACCTCCCTGTACAATTACAAGCAGTTCCACCAGAGAAACCATCTCTCTCCAGCAACTGTTACTGCTTTTACAAAACTGAGCAGGGGCTTTGTGAATCTTGTAAGTTTCCAGAGCCTCTCAAGTTTCATGAGTTTCCTGGACTTTACAAGTTTCCTTAGCTTCATTCGTGTTACCAGTACTCCTCTTTCCCTCGGGAGAGAATATTTCAGTTCATAGAAATAGCTAACAGCAATTGTATTGTTATTTGTGGCTTGCACTGAATATTATGGATATTTTAACATTAATTATTCCTTTGTATAACTGTAATGAACACAAGTTATCTTCCCATTTAAGAAATCTTTTCTTCTTTCATCAGTGGTTTGTAGTTTTCATTGCAGCAATGTTTACCTCCTTCATCACATTTATCTGTAGGCTTTTAAAATAACTATTATAATGTGATAGTTTTCTTAATTTTCTTCCAGATAGTTCGCTATTGACATATAAAAGCGTTAATGATTTTTGTTGATTTTATATCTTAAATATAATATATTATTATTTCTGGCAGGCTTTTAAAATTTTGAATCTTTATGTTTTCATCACATTGGAGAGAATCAAGGGCCTGTCCATTCTAGGCAAGCATTTTACACAGAGCTATATCTCCAGACCTCATTCTAACATGTTTTTATTGTTATTATTTGCTTGCTTGTTATAAAATCTGGAGTTTTCTATACATAAGAACACGTGATTTGCAAAACAGCATTCTTTTTTTGGATGTGTTTCTTTTCTTTTTCTTGTCAAATAACTTTATCTGTGACTTCCAGTTCTATAGCAAAGTAAAGAAGTTAAAGCTACCATCCTGGTTTGTTTCACATCTTGAAAGCAAAATTTCTGGTTTATTCTTCATCAGTATAATATTAGCTATATTTTGAACATATATGGCCAAGATTACATTGAGATGTGCTCCTCTATGCTTAATTCATCTGGTGTTTTCATAATAAAAAATACTCATCAAATTCCTTTTCTGCATCAATTAAGATGACAATATTCTGTTAATGTGGTGTGTCATATATTTTCTGTTTTGTATATGTGGAAAGTTCTTATACCTTTGATCATGGTGAATGATCACTTTTATATTCAGGTGGATTTTGATTTGTAAGCATTTTCATCACCATTTTTTATCTACATCAACAGTGATATTGGTCTGTGTAGGCAGAAGTTTCTCTGGTCCTGCCTTGCCCAGCAGTCCAGACAAATCTCTCCCAGCCATGGTCCTATAGCCACTTATAAAATAATCATTCAGATGCTTATATTAATTACAAACTGTATGGCCTAAGGCTTCAGCTTCTGACTAGCTAGCTCTTTCACCTTAAATTAATACATTCCTATTAATCTATATGTTGCCACATGGCCATGGCATTACCAGTCTGCTGGCATCTTGTTGCCCCTTTGGTGGCTGCTGGCACCTCTCCCTACTCCTCCCTTCTTTCTCTATCTCTGCTTGGATTTCCCATCTGGCTGTAAGCTTTCTTCCCATACTCCAAAACAGCTTCATTTATTACCCAATGGGAGCCACACATATTCACAGCATACAGAAAGACCTCCCCCAGCAGCCTGTGATCGTTTTGTTGTATCTCTGCCTTATTTTGGTATCAGATAATGCTCCCCCTGTATATCAAGTTTGGAAGCACTCTCTACACTTTAGATTTTAGAGTAGTCTAGAAATAATTAGCATTAATTCTTCTTTATATGTTTGGTATCTTACAACTGTTATCCAGGGGAACCTTTTCTCTGCCTTCTACCATCATAGTAAATCTCCTTGATGCATCACAGTTGAGTGCAGGCACAATAGTCCCTCTATAGGGACGACTGGCGATAGTCATTATTTTACAAGTTTGTTTCAGCTTTTGAGTAATATGTATCTTCTTCATATATTCTGACCTTTATTGATCATGTATTTTTCTCTTGCATTTTTGCCTACAAGACATAGCACTGACTGGGATCACACTCCTCCTTAGCCAATATCTAGTGATTGAATTAATGAAAAGATGTTAAAAAGGTTATAGGAATTTTTGAGGTGTCAGTTTTACTAAGGAATTAAGGAAAGTTCCTGTACTTTTGTGAAAGTGTCAGATATTAGACTCAGTGGATCAAGCATTTCAAAGGAAATTAATCCCATGAAGACAAGCACCCATGTGAGAGGTCTTTGTAAATATTATGTGTGTGTGTGTGTGTGTTCTAGAAGACATTTATTCTGTATATTTCTTCATAGCATCTTTGCATTTGCATCTGAATCTATTCTGCTTACAACAAGATAATGTTCATTGTAACAAGCACTTTGCTTATCTGGTTTCTGGTCTGGTTCTGTGAGTCGTCTGGGTTAGAAATGGACCCTTCTGTATTGTGGTTTTGCCTTTCCTTGGTTTTGGCTTCACATTTTCACTTTCACTCTCATGCTGCCAGCTCATTTTATAAGATATAACTACAATGTCTGAAGTTTTTGTGGTAAGCATTCTATAGAGAATAAGAGAATGGGTTTTGTATTGTATAGCTCTAAATTTGAACATTTCTTCACAGAGGGAGGAAAGGGGTTCATGAGGCTTGCAAAACTCACAAGGCTTACAAGGCTCATGAAGTACAAGATTTGTGATGCTCTCAATATAGTTACACAAATAGTAAACAGTTGTTAAGGAGGAGAGTGATCTGTGGTATAGCTGCGTGCAAGTTGCACAGGGAAATATTGTTGGAGCCTTTTGGGGACATTACCCATGCTGAAATAAACTTGTTGGTGATGCAGCTGCCTAAGTTACTCATGCCTCTGCATGTAACTTTTCACCCATCCTCTTATAAATGACTCCATAAACTTATTTGTTCATTCATCTGGAGCAAGTGTGATCTTCACTTTACCTATGGATTCCTTGAGGTGGGAAGGACTTTTAAAGAAGAAATGAAAGTGTCTTTCCCAGCTTGGATCAGAAGGTTGTAGATGGGAATACTTTGAACATGGTAGAAATTGAGAAACTAAGCATCATTTCTTCGGACAAGGGCTGCACAACGTGAGGCAAAATGAGGGAAACAAGCCCCACTGGACTGGCTCATAAAAGGCATTGAGGGTATTTGATTATCACCAGATGATCATGCCTACCCTTTGGAAAAAAACCAGTAAGATTTGTTATAGTAACTTCTTAATGTTATTGAGACTTTAAAAGCATCTGGAAGAGCCATGGAAACAGCAGTTAAAGAATATGAGGGCAGGAACTCTGTATGGGTGGAAAATGTCACAACCACGAGCACAAGGAGATTGCATGAAAGTAGTGTCAGAACTACGCTACCCATCTATGATTTGTAAGTCCCCAACATAAAGCAAGCTGTGGCCACTGCTATTGATTGACCATCAGAATGTATAATAAGCTTCCACTGCTGAAGATACTGCACATTTGGGTTTCAGGGCATGGAAGAAATTAGGCTGGGCTAGAACTGAAAGCCCTTTCCCTGCTAGCTGGCATTTGTAGTCCTATGAAGTTGTATGAAGGCTGGTAGGAGGGAACTGTCACCAATGGTCCTTCTCAACTATATTAATGCCCTCAGTATGCCAGGCAAATTTGTGCCATTGGTATAATGGTATGATTCTTACATGTACAAACTGACTAGTTTTCAATTGGATTTAAGGCATTTTTTCCACGAGGGAACCCATATTTGGTACTGTAATCCAGAACAAAATGTGAGACGGGGAAGTCATACACCCTAAATTGAAGCTGCTGTTGTTGATTTATTAAATAAATGTGATGTTTCTGTGGAATTGCCTTCTAAACTTTTGTGCATTTGCCCATAGGTTACAGCTGCTGTTAGCTCCAGTCAAAAGCAATGTTTTCTTTACAGTTTACAGCAGCTATTATGAAGGCATAGAACAACTTGAACTGCTGAGAATAAGGAATTATTAATGTGGAATAGCAGCCCAGTGATCAGACATAAATGAAAGAGAATAATAGTGCATCCACATCATCCTCTTTAAGGCCTAGGGGACATTATAAAAGAAGGTACAGAAGGAATAGAGGGATGGAGAAGGGAGTGAAATACTGGATACCTGTTTGAAACATTTCTTCATGGAGGAAGGGTAGGCTTATAAAGCATATGAAGCTACCAAGACCTACAAACCTCACAAATTTCAAAGGCTCATGAAGTTCACAAGGCTCACGAAGCCCCTCCCTAAGGTTACGTAAGCAATCATCAATTATTGGAAAGGAAGAAGGTGCCTCAGTGCTGCCTGCAAATAGTACCTGGGGCTCAAACAATGCTGCTTTTGTGATGCATCACTCACTCTGGTATGGAGATTTCTTGGTGATGTACCTTCCTGTGTCACCCATGCATGTCTGTAAGTAAGCAGTCTCTCAAGCTCCCGTAAGTAATTACGATCGTATTTCTGATTAATATTTCAATTGTCAGTAAAGTTTCTAGTGACGTTTGTCATGTCATGTTCAATACATTACATGTGAGCTTAAAGTAGAAGTAATGAAGTTGATGCTGGGCAGCAATGTGGAGAAGGAAAATGAGCATTAAGAAAACAACAAGTGTGATGACATTAGCACATGATTAACTAAACACGTGACCTCTAATTGCAATATTGTGAGATTGGAGAGTGTGTTTGACTTTGTAACACTATAGTGGGATATTTGAAGGAGTTATCTGAAGAAAACCATAATGGGTCAACACAGGAGACAGTCACATGTTGTACACTTTACTTTGATAAAAGTGGCACTGGGTGACAACCATAGTATCATGTAATCTTTCCACTGGGGAGCTTAATTGAAAAGTGAAGAGATTGTCTTCAGGTACAAGAAACCGTCTAGGAGAAGAGCTCCAAAGAAATAACTGACAACAATATCAGCAGAAGATGCAGTGGAATTCACTTCTATTTACTGATGAGGATATGTACACCATGTGTGTGTGTGTGTATATAAAAGTATACATATATATATATATATATATACTTTTTTAATGAGAAGTCAACTGTTCAGTAAATGAGGTCTTAGGTAGCAACAAATCAACCTTTCAATTACTGGTGTGTTTGAAGTACCATCATACCAGCTCTGGGTATCTGAGTTGATGATGCTATGCATTTTAATACACAATGAATATTGAAATTAATACATAAATTTGTTTCATTAACTCTTGTCATAAATATCATGTGTGAAGATTTTTGGCTCCATTTTTTTTCTCATTGTCTAGCATCTCAGCATCTGTATATGGAGCCATTGTCCAGGACCCTGTCAGTGAACATCTTCTGACTGGGCCTAGGCATGATGTACACTCTGGGAAAGGATTACTTTTGGTAGGATGTGTTCTATAAAGCTTTGAAAAATGCCTTAATTTTTTTGAGATTTTTAGTTTTTATCTTCTCCCTTATTTTATGTATATTTTTGTTTCTGAGTTTTGCTAGGCAATCTAGACTGGATTAGAACTCCTTATGGAGCCCAGGCTGCCCTCAGTCTTCCAATTCTCTTGCTTTGGCTTTCTAAGTATAGATCAAAGGCAGACATCTTCAATATAGGCTTTCTCACTGAGACCTTGTAAGCCACCAAACACATTTGAGTTACACTGCAGCATTGTGGACAGGCATCTAAGGAATGTGTATAGACCACAAAACTGCAAACAGGAATTAGAGTTTACCATTAATTTTTTTTTTCCAGTGAAATTTCTGATCACATATAACTTAGCAAGACTGAAGGAACAGAAAACTTGAAGAGAGAAATAAGTGACAAAATTGAGTTAGTATGAAAATACTCCATCAAATTAAGACCCAATATCAGATTCATCAGAATTTATGGATAATTCTAAGAAACATTGAAAGGTGAACTGTTTCAAACACTTCATATGATGAGCCTGATCTTGGCACTGAAATAGACATGAGACAATCTTGTATAATATTAGAAGGACCAGCCTTAATACTATACATCCCAGGGCCTCAGGAGAGAGAACTACAAATGGCGAGGACTATTTTCGGGAAATAGAATCTCAGCACACAGAGCTCTTAGTCCAGTCATTTATTCTTCCAAATCTTCTTCTTTGTCCTCCCATGCCCTGGGAGTCCCAGTATATATACACTTATAAGCAGTAATTCCTTGGCAGTACAAAGCCAGGTTTCCAGGGTCAAAGGGAGGGGTGATAAGAATCACATAGAGGGGCAGTAATGGTTAATTATCATTTGCAACCCAAAAGGGAAGTGACTAATGAGGAAATGAATTAACTAAAGGCTAGATTCGGGTAATATCTAAGAAGAGGGATCTTATGTGCTCAACTATAGTCTTAAACGTGATTGGTAGAAAATGTTAAGAATATGTAAGTTGCTAGGTCAATGGGAGAAAAGAAAACTGCTTTCTTTTTTCCTGTGGCTCCTATCTGTCTAAGCTGTCTGCCGTTTCTCTGCAGGGTGGGGGAAAGTGTGCTTGGTTGCTAAGCAACCTGTGTACAGCTATATGCCTCTGGTTATAGTTAAAGGGAGATCTGGAACTAGAGGTAAGATTTGGGAAAGGAGGAAGTTAAGCTTAATTGGCACATCCGCCAGACCTTCTCAAACAGGTAGTCTGGATGCTTAAATCTGTTCTTAGAGAGTACAGAGGTATCTCTGATAAGGTACTTTCCTCCATCTGGGGATGGACCTGGCCAGATGTTGCCAATGAAGATAATTACAGGGAGGCTTGAACTGGGGTTCTGGCTATGCATAGCTGTCAGCGCAGGTTATCTAAATATTCCTTTAGTATAGTGGAAATGGTGCCCAATAAATAGTGGAAAAGCTACAATAGCACACAAGAAACTCATAGCAGGAAACTGATAATCAAAACTCATAGCAGGAAACTGATAATCAAAAGCCAAATACCACCAAGGCTCCTTGAGCCTTAGCTTGACCTCTGGAAGGCCCTTGACTTCTTCCAGGTATTAGTTTTGTCATAATCAGCTGAAATTCTACTTTGTATATTTTTGCAGCTTGTAGCAGGACAACAAAAAAGGGAGCTATAGGCCAGCACTCTATTTATTATTATTATTATTCACTTATATATTAGATCCTGACCAGCTTCCCTTTCCTCTACTCTTTTCAGTCCCTCCCCTTCATGCTCTATCCCCTACCCCCAGATTCACTCCTCCTCCGTTTCCCTTCAGAGAAGATCAGGTCTCCTAGCGATTATCAACCATACATGACATATCAAGTTATAATAAGACTAGCAACACCCTCATATCAAGACTGAACCATGCAACCCAGTAGGAGGAAAGGGGTCCCAGGAGCAGGCAAGCATCAGAGACACCCCTACTCCTACTGTTAGTAGTTCCACAAGAACATCAAGCTATACAACCATAACATATATGCAGATGACTGAGGTCAGACCCGTACAGGCTTTGTAATTGTTGCTTCAGGCTTTGTGAGCCCCTATGAGCCCTGCTTAGTTGATTCTGTGGGCCATGTTCTTGTGGTATCTTCAACCCCTCTGGCTTCTACAATCCTTCCTCTAGGTCAGTATTCATAAAGAACACAGAAAAAAATCTCTAGCAACTATTTCCAAAGGACACTGAAAAAAAAAAAAAAGACTTATTTTCTGTAATCAAGGGAGAATCATCCTGAGAATACAACATACTCAAACCAGTTAACATGATACAACAACAGAAAATACTGTAGGAACATTTCAGTAGGTGAAGAATAGCATTTGATAAAATCTAAAGCACCCTTATTATTAAAACCACTGATTTTTAGATATAGAATGAACACATATCAGTATAATAAAGGGATCGTATAATAAGCCAATACCTAACATTTAATAAACTTGGAAAATGAAACCATTTCTCCTTCAGGTATGGCACAAAATGAGGATACCAATTATGATCATTTTTAGTCAACAGAGTTCCAGGGACTCCTACGTAGAGCAATTAAGCAAGAGAATGAAATAAAGAGCAACCAAATTAGGAACGAATAATTCAAATTGTCACTATTTGCATATGACAGAAATATATAAAATTCCTAAAAACTTTAGCAAAAAGGTACTAAAGTAAAAATGAATGTAGCAAGACTGAAAGATACAAAATCAACATGCAAAACAGTGACATTGCCATATGCCAGTCTATACTTATCTGAAATAGAGATAAGAAAACAGCTTTGCTTACAGTAGCTAAAACCATTAAAATATTCAAGAATTATTTTAACCAAAGAGGTAAGATATCCTTCACAATAAAAACATTAATGAAGGAAATTATACAGGATGCAAAAAGCTAGAACACCTTGTGTTTATAATTTAGAAAAATCACTATTGTCAAAATGTGCATACTACCTATAACTATTTACATATTCAATGCAATTATTGTACAACTTCATATTGTGTTCTTCACAGGCTTAGAAAAACAATTCTAAAATCTATATGGAAATATTACATCTCCTGAGTACCAAAAACATCTTTTGAAAAATGAGCAAAGCAGAAATCTTTGTACTACCTGACTTGAAAATACACTACAAAGATTTAATCATTAAAACATCATGGTAGCTGTCATAACAAAAGACACAGAGCCAATAGAATTGATAGTCCTAGAACAAACCTATGTCTGTAAGTGTTGAAAACATGCCTTGGAGAAAAGTCAGTCTACTCAATAAGAGGTACTAGGAAAATTGAATAGCCTCATGCAAAAAAAGGACCTAATCTCTAGTTCTAACCACTTACAAAAATCACCGCAAACTTGGTGAAAGCTTTAAAAATAACTTAAATGTGGTGGCTTATACCTCTAATCCCACTACTTGAGGTCAACTTGGTTTATACGCTGATTTCCAGGCTAGCCTTGGCTACAGAGTGACACCTTAACTTAAACAACAACAAAAAAAACTTAAATGTAAGACTAATTCTATGAAACTGCTAGAAGAGAACAGAGGAGCCACATCAGGACATTGAGAGGAGATATTAGAGAATAGACTGTCAGGGGAAAGAGATTACATTCCCACATAATAACTAGACTGTAAAGTGGGATAGTGCCTCCACCAACAGCTTTGATGTGACCTCACTCATCTTTCTCCCTGGGCTAAAGACCACCCAGACAGGGAGATCAAGTAATTAATAGGAGAGAAGGAGAGCAGAGTCCAGCGTCCTTTAAAAGCCCAGTCCAGTGACCACTTGATGGTCTGAGCTCTGGTGATCCCACCCTGTCTCCAAGGGTGATTTCTGGCTACTTTAGAAACACGTACCTTTGGTTTCTCTGAGTCCTCTTTTTTGATTCCTGGTATCCAAATCCTTCTACATGTTCAGAAAGGACCAGAACCTGTAGACACATGGCCTTGGGCTCCAGACTCCATTACAGCATGGACAGAGAGTTTTATTTAGTTTTATTTATAAAGACCCCCAAAGCTATCAAAAAAAAAAGAGCTAAAATCACACTGTTCTGCACAACTGAGGAAATAATCAACTGAGCTCAAAGGTGGTTTATAGAATGAAGAAAAATTTTGTTCTAAATATGTTTATAAATTATACATCTAAAAGGAGAATTGATATACAGCTTTATAGGCAAAAATAAGAACCCAATCACCAACTAATTCAATTGGAAAATGAGCAATAAATTAAGAGGATATGTCCAAAAAGAAGTTGTAGAAAATCCAAATGAGGGACTATCTTACCCCAGAAATAATGACTGTTATTAGCAAGACTCAAAATATCAAGTGCTGGTAAGGACGTGAAGCTCACTTACTCACCATTTGTATGTAAATTAATATAGATAGAGAGTACAGCATGGAGGCACCCTAAAAAATTCAAAATGGCAATTACAGAAGGCTCACAAACCCACTATTCAGTGTACACCCAAAGGAAATTATATAAGCATATTGAAGAGACATCTGCACCCTCATTATAACTGTAGCATTTATGCTCAATAGCAAAGAAATGAAGATATCACTGTCCCTTGACCAGAGCACGAACAAAAAATTGTAGAACATATACTACATGGAATACTATTCAACCATTGCTTTGGAGTTCATGATGCTAAGCAAAATAAGCCAGTCAAAGAAGGACAAGTGCCACATTATCTCACTCAAATGTAAAATACAAAAAATAAAGTTGAGTCCCAGGAAAAGTGGTTATCAGAGGCCAGGGCAAGTGAGTGTAGCAGTCTGGGAAAGTTATTCAATAAGAACTAAATTGCAGTTGGATAAGAGTAAACAATTTCAGAGTGTTATTCCACCATAGAGTGACTCCATATAATGGCAATGCACTGTTGTTTTCAAGACGCTAGAAGGAAGGATTTGAAAGGCTTTGACTGCAAAGAAATAATAAAAGTTTGAGGAAGGTAAATTTGCTTAACCTGATAAATAATTATACAATATTCACCTGTAACAAACATTGCATGTTGTCCATTATTATATATAGTTTGTCATTATATATGAGTTAGAAAGAAGTTTGTAGAAAAGACATGGGGGATGACAATGCTTAAGTTTTCCACCTGCAGTCTCACTCCCTTCACTTCCCAGTCCCATCCACATTTTCCGAGTGTCTCTTATTATTGCTTTCCTTTTCTTTGCCTCCCTATTTCTTACATTATCATTTCTAAATTTGCTTTGTGTCCAATCCATGATAGCAATGAAAGGTTATAAATATAAAATTGTAGATTAATGGAGTTAGAAATGTTAAGAGCATTATCAAGGACACGGGGATAGGGAAATGTGCTATTGCCTTCATAGTGGTGACCTTGTCTTCACAGAGTTTCTTACCTTTTAAAAGCACTTTATTAGACTTTATCATATTAAACTTTCAGGTTGCGCTAAAATTGTCTATCCCACTAGGAATTGCATATGTATAATGGAGGAATTACATTTTACAGTATACTTTGCATTTTACTCTTTTAGTAGTCTTATAAATTCATTCCTTACACATATGTAAATTTATCACATTATAACAAATGACAGGAGAGCTTGTGCATGTATGAGAATAAGTGGGCTGGTTCCAAAGGACATTATGAAGTTACTTTCTTTCCTATCTTCCATCCCCAGAGCATTTGCTTTAGAGATGGGCACATACATAATAGCCATAGGTGGATGGAAACTTTCTCTGTGGCACTGAATTGAGGAAGTACAGAGTGGGAGGTTTTGTGCAATGATGAAGTGAATCCAAAGTCAGTTGACATCATCAAATTAGGCTAGGAGGTGTTGTGTGCTTTGCAGTTTGGGCTGAGACAGATGTTTGGGAAGTCCAAGGATGTTCTTGATTAAAGGCTAGTTAAAATACTACTTATGTGCCAAGGCAACTTGTGCTTGAAACTGGTACAAAGCAACTTCAACAGGTAGCATTGCTCGAATAGCTGAAGGAAAAGAAAAGACGAGGGCTGGGTGATGTTTTCCATAATTTTCAAATTACCACAACCCTAGCAGGACACTTTCCAAGCCTACACTTATTACTGTGATTGAAAACTTGTAGAAGGCAAGAGAGATTCACAAAAACTTGTAGAGGTTGTTTAACTTGTGAAATTCACAATTAGTTATATCTGTGATTGAATTAATTTAATTTCTTGGGTCAAGAAATAGGTGAACTAACTAGAGGAAAACAGAAATAAAATTATCATTGATATAGATAAATTATAAACTTAGGTCAAGAAATAGGTGAACTAGCTAGAGGAAAACAGGAAGAAAATTATCATTGATATAGAGAAATTGTTAACTTAGTTCCAAAATTTGGCCAGGAAAATTCTGTATCAGATGCTTAGCAACCTATCTGACAAGATCTCCCATGGCTAGCTGGAAAGAAACAATACCTACAGGTGACAATATCATACTTGCTTTGATTCTTAGTGAAATGACTGAACTGGTAAAGTACTGGTGTCAAAGCAAAGAAGAGACAGCCTGTTCCAGGTTCTTAGTCTCAGCAATCTTGTTTAATGATTTCTGACTCAGGAATTTGAAGGTGTCTTAGTCACCCATTTGGGAAGTAAAATGTAGTAATATCCATAACATAATAGGTGATAAAGTCAGAGATTCAAATTTTTACTTAGTAGGAAGGTGTCCTAGTTACTTTTCTATTGTGATAAAACACCATGACCAAGATAACTTATGAAAGAAAAACAATTAATTTGGGGCAGAGGGTTGGATTCTGTGAATATCATGGTGGGCAGCATGGCAGCAGGTGACAGACATGGCCCTGAAGCAGCTGCCAAGACCTCACATACTGATCCACAACCAGGAGGCAGAAAGAGAGAGAATGAGAATGATGTGGCTTTTGAAAACCCAACATCCAAACCCCAGTGAAACACCTCCTCCAACAAATCTGTATCTCCTAATCCTTCCCAAACAGTTCCACCAACTGACAGACCAAGCATCCAAACATATGAACTATGAGGAGCATCCTCATTCGAACCTTCATAGAAAAATTTGTCACATTATAGAGAACCAAATTTTACTTACTTTCCCTGAGAATTTCAATCTTATTTACCCTTTACATAGTCACTAAATATACAGGGAGATCTGAATTTTCTTTTGCTTCATGTTTTAGTTTAATAATGGGCTTAGGATCCATAGTACTTACGTCTCTCAAGAAATTTCAACGGCTCTGGACAGCTGAGCCAAACCCCTTTGCTATATGAGAAACTAAACTTTATTTTTCATATTGCTGTGGTTGGTTTTTACTTGTAATGAATGTAATTACTGATTGACAAACTCGAGCTAATTTGATCTTCACAACAACTCAATGAGGTAGGCCTTATTATTAATCTCATTTCATTGGGTAAGAAACTACTAAGGGCCTACATTTTCCTTTAGAGTTCTGTGGTACTTCAGAATTCTGCTGTAAACAGTGCCTCCATCAACATAATTATGTCCAAGAATATAATTAGCTTGTCCAAAGATAAGTGGCAAATTTCTAGTTAATACAATGAACTCTGAAACCTGTTCTTGGTGAGCATGAACTTTAGCACTCATTAACCATTTTATTCCTTCAAATAAAATTAGCTATATATACATTCTCTTGTCTTCCTGTTCTAATTTAGCTCAGTTCATTATGGTTTTGAAATGAATCAATAGCTTATTCAAATATTTTTCATACAGATTTATTTTCTGTATATTTAGTAGTTTTAAATGGACATTGATATACAGTCTTTTCAATATCCATTAGTTGATAAAAATGAAGGCAATGAAGTGTTTTGTAATTTGTTCCCAAATGTAATTAATCACTGACCTCAACATATTGCCTTTCGGAAGAGTATAGTATTACTAATTAGTGCTTTACTCTGTGCCAACGAACTAAGAAAGAACATGTATGAATTTGTTATATAAGCTTTGTCTTCAGGGGTCTTCTGTAGTGACAAATCATGAACACATATGATCATTTTCCCTACTTCTAAGTTCAAAAGTTAGTTTTCCATAAAGTAAACATTTATTACATCATGTTTAAACTTGAGAAATATTAGTGAGCTTAATAAACATTATTTTTTCTAATCACTAGTGACTCATTTTGCTTTGTTCTTCTCTATTTTCTTATACCACCTAAACCAAGTTACTTTTTAACGACTGACTAAATGAAGTCCTCCATTATACCTAAAGATACTTTTGCCATTATTATAGCTAATACTTAACTGTCTTAGTTAGGCTTACAATTGTTCTGATGAGACACAACAGCAACTTAGGGAGAAAAGGATTTATTGTTATACTTTCACATCATTATTTATCATTGAAGGAGGTCAGGACAGGAATTCAAACAGGGCAGGAACTTGGAGGCAGAAGCTGATGCAGAGGCCATGAAGGGGTGTGGCTTATTGACTTGCTCCTCATGATTTCTCTGACTGCTTTCTTATAGAACTCAGGACTACCAGGCTCACGGTGTCCCTTTCCACAATGGGGTAGGCCTTCCCTCATCAACCAAAGAATAGAAAATATTTTGCTGGAGAAATAACTTATCCACAGTAACCATTTTAACTACCATGAATGCTGTGCTTCTGTGGGATAGTATCAGGAAATAGCCTTGGATAAAGTCTATGGAGACCTATAGAGTAAGGCACAAAAGTTAATTTTCTAGGTAAGCAGAGAAAATTTAGAGGAATAAAATTTGGGAGCACATCAAAATGTATGTTAAAATACCAATTAACATTAAAATTAAACTACTATGAAAAATCTATTGTTGAAAGCCACACAGATAACTATGAATTAAAAAAACAAAACATTTCACATAAAGAATCAAAGACACAATTTTTTAGAGTTATTGAGTCATTCATTCAAAGGATGTTTTGGAACAGTATCTCTCCACGTATTAAGTAGTTGCCCACTCTGGGTTAGAATTTCTCGTTTGGAAATGCAGATATAAACTCCTAGATGTAGATGAGAATGAAGTTACCTGAGGCTTCTCTGTAATGAATTAAAATTATACTGCCTCATGGTTCCAGAATCACCATGGTACTGGCAAAGAAGTCCACAGTGAGTGTTGAGAATTGAGTGACTAGCTGAATGTACCTACAACATGGCTCCTGAAGGGGCTAGATCCTGACTAGGAAACAGCTAGATCTATGAGCTACTATCCTCCATCAACACAGCCCCTTCCCACTACATTTCCCCCCTGACTCCGGTTATGACTCTACAGTCTGCTGTACAGAGAACTGGAGAGTGAGTCTCTAGAAACTGGCATAAATCTTATGAACTGGGCCCTCAAAAATCATCTAAATCTTCCTTTTACTTCCAATAGTTTTGGAATCCTTTACCATGGTTTCAGGGTTTGATTGAGAGTTTTTTTTTTTTTCTAGCAAATTAAATAGGATTCCAAAGAATAGGTTGAGCAATAGATGTCAGTACCATGGGGTAGTTGAGATCCCACCCCCTATAGCTCTTTAGCACTAGTGATTATGTTTCTTCTACTTCAACACATATCCCTTTTTATGTGCATGCATCCCAGGAGAGGCTCTGATGCACACTAGTCTGATTCATCTCCTGTTACACACTGGTAACATTTATTTGTAAGGTTTTAATTTTTTTCTTTTAAATCTTACCCTCTATTACAAAGCCTCCTGGCATAGCGACTTGAGAAAATACATTAACTGTTTTTAAAACATATCCAAACCTTCATCAGAACTATAGTAGAATTTAGCAATCGGTCTGGGATATCTCAGCATAGGCTTAGTATTCACCCCTTCTCCTGAGACGTGAAGGACTTGGGCTTGGAAATGAGGAAACTTATGTCAGCCTCGCTTGTTAATGCTGCATCACTGTGATGACGTACTGACACAAGCAACTTAAGGGAAGAAGCTTCGCTGTGGCTCATGGTTTCAGAGGGTTCAACCCATTTTGGTGAAGAAGACATACACAGTTGACGGTGGTGGGAGCTTGATGACAGAGAGTCTTCATGGTGTGGCAAACCAAAAGGCAGAGACTGAACTAGAAACAGATCCAGTCTATGAACTTCAAAGGCTCATCCTTGGAAACCTACAAGCCAAGCCTTGTCTTCATGCTTTACAGCTTTCAACATAGTGCCACAGGCTGGAGGGGAGAAGCATTTGGAAACATGAGTCTACAGGGAACATTTCAGATTCATCTCATAATACCATCTATATTCTCCATATCTTAATCCTCAAACCTGTGAATTTATGATCTTCCATAGAAAAAGGAAAACTGTGTGTATAATTAATGGTCTTCAGACAGAGAGGTTATCCTGGTAGGTGAAAAGTAGTCTCAAGGGAACTTTTAGGTAGAAATGACAGGCAAAAGGTCAGACTCTCTTCATGTTATTATACTACTCTCTTTGAAACAGGAGAAACAAGTCATCAGCCACCATTCAGAAGCCTCTAACAATATGTTCTCCAGAAATTCCAGGAACAGTACAGACTGCTAATACTTTGGCTTGAGCTATGAAACCCAGGGTGGACTTCAGAGCTTCAGAACTACAGGATAAATAAATATTTATGTTTAAACTACTAAACTGGCTTAATTTATTAATGCTATACTAGGAAAGTAATATGCATATCGTTTTGTATGCAAATGTGGGCATAATTCTATAGTTTACTGTAAGAAAGGGTTCAGTGAAACCACTGAACTAGATTGCTCCATGGGTAGAAAGAAAGGTTTGTTGGGGATCAATCTGCCAAGAATATGCATGGAGGGGAGCAGAGAAAAGAGCAAAATGGAAGAAAGGCAAGCAGAATTTATTACTGCAGTCAATAGGGGGTCTTTGAGCTGACATGGGGTGTTTGGGTTGAATGGGAGCTAGATGCTGTTACCTCATGTAGTTAACCTTTGAGGCAGAATAAGGGAGGTTCCTGGTGGATTAAGAGAGGTTCCTGGTAAACAGAAACCAGGCTGTAGGCCTCTGTTTACCCGATAACAATCCTTCTGTTTGCCTGTCCTGTTTACAAAGTCCTTCTGTTTAGCTCATTATAACCAGCACTGCCATTTTGGGTGATTGTTTTTTGGACCTAACATTTACCAGCTTAATTTGTGATTTAAAGCTTCTAATAAATCAGACAAAAATAATCATAAACTAGTCAAGTTCAGATAAGTGTAACCAGATTTAGTAAATATCCAAGCACTTACATTTGTTCTACACATTGCAAACCACATCATCTAATGTTAATCCAAAATATGAGAATGACTAAGAGATACTACTGAACATCGACAATGAATGTATGGCTAATTTTGTCACCACTGGACCTCTCAAAGCTATAGTAACAATAGAGTTTTAATTATTTTAACATCAGCATCTCATCTTATTATGTCTACGGAGGTGTCCTCTACACTACCTGACCTGGACCATCATGTAAATTGATAGGTAAGGTGGGTCTAATTCCTCACTCTAGGTTCCTTTGATCTTATGACATATGCATAGCCCCTTGGTAGCCTCTTAATCTTTTCTCAAGTGCATTGGAATTGTGGACTCATTGCTTTTGTCTGATTTATTAGAAGCTTTAAATCACAAATTAAACTGGTAAATGTTAGGTCCCATTAGTTCCCTCAAGCCCTTTGGGAGATGTGAGGTAATTGATGAGTGTTCACATGACCCCCACACCCAGCTCCACCTCAGTGCTATCACCATTATAGCTAGAGGGACAAGAGGTACTTCATTTGCTACCAGTTCAGATGAAACAGAAATATCTGACCCTTTAAACATATCTAAAAATCTTTTTGTTTTCATTTACTACTCTTTCTAAAGATAAGCTATGGCAGGGGTGTGGAGACACTTCCCAGTCACATCATCAGCTTTTCAGTTCTTTTCTTCTTCAGCTCAAATGGTCTTCATCTGAAGAGAAAGTTAAGCACAGAAGAAGTACCACCTATAGCTACTTTCACATCTTTCAGGTTTAGTATTTAGACCTGGAGTAAAAACCTAGGGATATATTACTTTGATCCTGGGTTCTAACCTGATAAATAGATTTCCAGTCTGGAGTAGAGATTTCAAGGCTTAATTTAGAATGGACAATCTTGGGGCTATAATAAAGACAGAAGCTTTCCCAGCAGGATAAAATATATAATCAATCACATTTCAAATTCTTGTCTTTATACATATAGAGGAAGAAACTGGGGTACTGAGAAATTGATAAAGTTAAATAGGTATTTCATACCTCTATGGATTTAATTCACGAGCTGCTTAGAAGCTAACATGCTGCCTACCCAGTTGGCCATTAAACATTATTTACCCTCAGTTCCACCATCTTGGAAGTAAAGAACATGAAGTAAAAGAGTACTAAGGCCCATCATTGCTCTAAATGTGTCACTTTTGTTGAAAAAAAAATGTTATCACTATGTAAGTGAAGTAGAGCAATGTAATATGTTCTTGATCCTGGGTGAATTCATAAACCCATTTCTGAGAAAAAACATTAACTTACATATTCTCCTGTAGTTTGCACAGTAAATATTGATTGGATGGTGTAGCAGGAACCTTAAGTGGTCTTATTAATGAAATCAAACCTGGGAGCCAGGTATTGGGGTGAACTGGAAGATCAGAGAAGCAGAACAAGCCACAGCTACCTCACCTCGCCAGTTCCTCAGCTGGTCTTATTTCCTCAGACTGGAAGCCTCTGAGTCCTCATCCAGAATGGGTCTCAGCTGAACTGTGTTGCTCAAAGCCTAAAAGCTTAACCAGCTAAAAGCTTCTAATTTCTGGTCTTCACACCTTATGTATCTTTCTGCTTTCTGCCATCATTCCCTGGGATTAAAGGCGTGTGTCAACATGCCTGGCTGTTTCCAATGTGGCCTTGAACTCACAGATCCAGAGGGATCTCTGCCTCTGGAATGCTAGGATTAAAGGTATGAGTGCTACCATTTTCTGGCCTCTGTATCTAGTGGCTGTTCTGTTCTTTGACCCCAGATAAGTTTATTAGGGTGTACAATATTTTGGGGAACACAATACCACCACAGGATGGAAAGTTAATTTATTATTTATCAAACAAAAATCAGGAACAATTGACATTCAAGTGATTTTATATTTATAAAGGCTATTTACTACTGTTTAAATTTAATCCTTGGTAACTACAGGTCAAGCATCTATTTTTTTAACCTAATTATAAATTAAATGAGATTCATTCTATTATTACTATTTACATAAGTTAAACCTATTTGACTCAATTTTAATATTATAAGCTGTTTACCTGGCATCATAAGCTTCCTAATACTGACTTTTCTAGGTTGATTATTTCCCAAAGACTCTAATCTTTTCCTAACTTTCCAATATCAGATACTGAGGCTCAGGCTGTCCACCCTCCTCCTTAACTGCATGATTTAAACCTGGCCACATTCTGACAGTTTGAGTCAGTTCCAGGCAATGAAATGTGAAAACTCTGATTTACTGCATGCCTGTCTAGAACAGACCTGCCACTTCTTCATGAGAGGCCCCACTTCAAATTTTTCCCCAATTGATTCTGAAACTTGAACTGTAGCGGCATTCATCACAGAGATTAGAAATGGCTCAGGTGCCTCCCCTGAGGTGCAGGATTCTGCAGGAATGGGACTTCAATGTTCATCCAGCATGTAGGATAAGGGTATTCATTCTGCCCTGGCTCATTTTTCTTTATGCTAGGAGAAAACACAAACAAATAGCTCGTTCTTTCCTAACTAATAGATTTTATATTTAGGGACTTGATAAAGTCCCTGATTTTGTTAAGATTTTATCAATCAACTAGAACAATAGCTATACTTGGTTGGATCTGGGCATTAAATGTGTACCCAAATACAGCACAGGAGTCTGTTAGGCAGGATGAACGCAAATGTTGCAAAACCTTACTTCATTTAGGGGACAAACCCACAATTTCAGTATTTCTCAAGCTCATTTATTTTAGAGCAGGGAAACCATGAAATTCAGAGCATTAGGTGAAAACTTCTTTATTTAACTTATTGTTTATCTGCTTTGAGCTGAAAACAATAATAGGGTTAGGGAAGAAATCAGACTTGCAGGGGCAAGTGCTATAACCTTGTTAGACGGAGGCTGTTTCACATGCAGATGAGACAACCTGGTATGAAAACAGATATAATAAAGGCAACAGGAAGTATAAGTGTTTTAAGATAACAGAGGATGATGTGGAGATAGGAAAGTAAAAATAATGTTTGAAATTTAGCTGGAACACCATCAGAAAGACAGATATTGAGTGGCTGTATGAAGACTGTCTAAACATAAGGACATGAACATACCTAAAGTGCACCTTCTTCTTGGGTTGATCTGATGCCAGACACTGAAAGATCTGCCTCTAACATCTCAAATACTTAACAACAGAAAGTGTGTGTGTGTGTGTGTGTGTGTGTGTGTATGTGTGTGTGTGTGTTTGTGTGTGTGTGTGTTCCACAGGTCAATAATTTAGTGCTCTCTTGGATTCTTCTCCACTTTATCTTTTGATACAGAGTTCTTCCCTGAATATGGGGCTCTCTAATTCAACTAGGCTGGCTGGCCAGTAAGCCACAGGCTATGCATCCCAGGTGATGGGATTACAGGTATAGACTGTACTTCCTCATCCTCTGCCAAGCTTGTTGGCTAGGAATCAAAACTCAGGGCTTCATCTTTGCCTAGTAAGCACTGTACTGAGATAACCCAGTTTAGACACATTTACAGTTTAACATAAAGCTTTTTTATGGAAAAAAGGTATGTTTACTGATTTGCGTAAGTGGAATAGGACAGAGGGACTGAGTGACTTGGTCACATCCCTAGGCTTGTTATTACTACTACACCCCAGAATTTCATAGAGGTAGTTGTTTCTAGGAGAGCACTGCCATCAGTAACAGGTCTTTCAGATCACTGGGCACTTGTGATAAAAAACAACCTTCAATCATATTATGTAGATTGGGGAGTCAAAAAACTTTTCAAAATCCCAGGTAATAAATATTTCAAGTTTTTCCTTCTCTACAATCTCAGTCTTACCTGCTCAACACTGCCACTCCTGAACAAAAACACGTATACACTTTCAGTAAATGAAAAGATTGGTGGAGATCCAAGGTAAATTCTGCACACAATGGGCAATGGGCAGCATTTGATCTCTATGTTAGTTAGCCAACTATAACAAGAATTTGGCAGATTTTAATGAGAGTTCCCATTGGCATGGTCCTTCTTTTTAATGTGTGTGTGTGTGTGTGTGTGTGTGTGTGTGTGTGTGTGTGTGTGTGATTTGTATATGTGTGTGATGTATGATATGTATATGTGTGTGAATGTGTGATGTGTGATATAAATATGTGTGTGCATGATGTGTGATGTGTGTATGTGCATGTGGGCACACAAATGACACAGTGAACTGTGGTGGTATTGTGTTCCCCAAAATATTGTGCACCCTAATAAACTTATCTGGAGTCAGAGACAAAAAAGCCACAATATTAAACATAGAGGTTAGGCAGTGGTAGCACACGCCTTTAATCCTAGCATTCCAGAGGCAGAAATCCATGTGTTCAAGGATACAGCCAAGCGTGGTGACTCACGCCTTTAATCCCAGAAAGCGAACCTTTAATCCCAGGGAG